>CAKNYM010052900.1:722617-764460 GCA_932195095.1 Andricus curvator
TTAACATAATTCAAAGTTGATGCAAGAACAGAAAATATGTGTTGATTTGAGACGAATCGGTTGACCTATAATATTAATACATTTCATTAAAGAGTAAGGAAGCTATGGTAATGCATAATATTTGAAAATACGGTTTTTATAGTAAAACTTTTTTCTTTAATATAATTCAAAGTTGATGCAAGAATATAAAAGACTCCTTGGTTCGAGACCAATCGATTGAACTATACTATCAATATATATTCTATTGAAGCGTAGGGAAGTTATGGTAATTTATATATTTTAAAAATCGGTTTTTTATAGTAAAACTTTTTTCATTGACATCATTCAAAGTTGATGCAAGAATATAAAAGATTCCTTGGATGGAGAAGAATTGATTGACATATATTAATAATGCATTTTATTGACGATTAAGGAAGCTATGTTAATGCATAATATTGGAAAATACGGTTTTTTAGAGTGAACCTTTTTTCTACAATATAACTGAAAGTTGATGCAGGAATATAAAAGATTCCTTGCTTCGAGGCGAATCGATTGACCTATAATATTGATATATTTTATTACAGCGCAGGGAAGTTATGGTAATTTATATATTTTCAAAATCGGTTTTTATTGTAAAACTTTTTTCATTAACATCATTCAAAGTTGGTGCAAGAACATAAAATATGTGTTGATTCGAGAGGAATCGATTGACCGATAATATTAATACATTTCATTCAAGAGTACGGAAGCTATGGTAATGCATAATATTTGAAAATACGGTTTTTTATAGTAAAACTTTTTTCTTCATATAATTCAAAGTTGATGCAAGAATATAAAAGATTCCTTGGTTCGAGACGAATCGATTGACCTATACTATCAATATATATTCTATTGAAGCGTAGGGAAGTTATGGTAATTTATATATTTTAAAAATCGGGTTTTTATGGTAAAACTTTTTTCATTGAAATAATTCAAAGTTGATGCAAGAATATAAAACATTCCTTGGATCGAGACAAATCGATTGACCTATAATAATAACACATTTTATTGAAGATTAAGGAAGCTATGTTAATGCATAATATTGGAAAATACGGTATCTTATAGTGAAACGTTTTTCTACAATATAATTGAAAGTTGATGCAAGAATATAAAAGATTCCTTGTTTCGAGACAAAATAGATTGACCTATAATATTAATATATTTTACTAAAGGGTAGGGAAGTTATGGTAATTTATATATTTTGAAAATCGGTTTTTTATTGTAAAACTTTTTTCATTAACATAAATCAAATTTGACGCAAGCACAGAAAATATGTGTTGATTTGAGACGAATCGATTGACCTATAATATTAATACATTTCATTAAAGAGTAAGGAAGCTATGGTAATGCATAATATTTGAAAATACGGTTTTTATAGTAAAACTTTTTTCTTCAATATAATTCAAAGTTGATGCAAGAATATAAAAGATTCCTTGGATCGAGACGAATCGATTGACCTATAATATAATACATTTTATTGAAGATTAAGGAAGCTATGTTAATGCATTATAATGGAAAATACGGTTTTTTATAGTGAAACGTTTTTCTACAATATAATTGAAAGTTGATGCAAGAATACAAAAGATTCCTTGCTACGAGACGAATCGATTGACCTATAATATTAATATATTTTATTAAGGCGGAGGGAAATTATGGTAATTTATATATTTTCAAAATCGGTTTTTTTATTGTAAAACTTTTTTCATGAACATAATTCAAAGTTGATGCAAGAACAGAAAATATGTGTTGATTCAAAACGAATCGATTGATCTATAGCATTGATACATTTTATTGAAGAGTAAGGAAGCTATGGTTATGCATAATATTTGAAAACACGGTTTTTTATAGTAAAACTTTTTTCACTAACATAATTTACAATTGATGCAAGAACGGGAAAGATTCCTTGATTCGAGGAAAATCGATTGATCTATAATATTAATACACTTTATTGAAGATTAAGGAAGTTATGCTTATTTATAATATATGAATCATCTGTTTCTAACAGAAAAACTTTTTTCATCAACATAATTCAAAGTTGACGATGCATGAATAGAAAAGATTTTTTGATCATAAATTTTCAAATAGAATAATTCTGACAATTTGTTTAAAAAAATCATAAAGCTGGCAAAGGGATAGGGTGCGACAGAACTTTTCCCTTCCCTTTTCCAGCTCAAAAAATTATCATTTCGAATCCAAAATTTGATTTGTCTGATTTGTCTTTGTATTTCAAAAATTGTTTGTATTATTTTATAATTTTGTATTTTTTGTAAATTTCTATTTTTAAATTGATCAAAATGAAGACTTTAGTTTGTCTATTATTGAAAAAAATAAGTAATGATTCCTCTATGAGGAAGCAAATACATTTGCTAACGGGAAGCAAAGTGCTCGTGAAATGAGCACCATATAATTATAAATAGAAACAAAGGGGAAACACTCGAGATCGAATTCACAGCTAGTTTACTTTTTTGCGAATTCATTTTATGTGTTCATTTTATATTGATGGAGATTTCAGTATGGAGGGAAAGAAATAATTGGACGGTTGATGCATAATCCTGGTTATACCAACCATATTGTATTGCTTGCTCAGCTACAATCATACGAAATGGCTATTTTAGGCATACCGTTATGATAACGTATGACAGCTGGAGCAAGAAAATTTTATCAATAAAGTATCCTGAATCGTATTCCTATGTTATAGACTTATGTGACTGAATCTTTCAGATCAGAGTTTGCATGATCCAGCTGTACTGGTAGGCTATCATCATACAATGTAGAACCCTCTGGCATCAAAGGATTCATTGTTAATACCAGCTTTTTTTTGTTGACAGCCACTATTCCTCTTACAGCACATATTCCTCTTGCAGCACAAACACATTATCCTTTAATTATTAATGGGATATTGTTTCGTGATTTAATGATTAGCGAATGTAACGTGGAAAGCTCAACCCAGCGCACAAGTGTCGCTCTAGAAGCTAAACCCATACCATCCAAACCAGTATTCATGTACCATCAATCTGTATGGTTCGAAATAGGAATACGTCTGGTCGAGATGGAAATATTTGTTGATGAACCCTGATAGATATTATCAACCATTATCATATAGGTAATAATCCCCAAACACTTCTTTTAGTCTATATGAGCGCAACTTTGGTATAAAGTTATGAAAACACTCAGAGAAAAAGTTGTTTTGAAACAAAAGCATTGTCCTCTCGCCTATTTTGTTTTAAACGACGTGAATATATTTTTTACACGAACAGAATTATTTGGCTGCAAGATTAGGTGAAGTTGGTCGCATAAGGAAAATTTTTACTGCAAAACGATTCCTGTTGAGACAAATGAAAATCCTCTCAACCTTAACTATACAACTGGATTTTAAGCGAATCAAGGTATTCAATAAAACGGGCTTCACATCTGTACCTTTCATTTCATAGGTGTTTTTGAAAAGAAAAGTATTGTTGACCCACGCTAAAAGAAATACTTAAGGATCATTGGCGATATGATTATGGTTTAGAATTTCTATCCAAGTAAATCAAAAAATATTTTCCTTCCAACAAGACGTATTTATATTTTACACCATACATGTAGAAGGTACACAAATACTGGTATGGTTTAGGTAGTACGTGTGATTTAGGAATTCAATCCTCAAAAGAAAGAGCCATACACAGTATGGTTGGATCGCCCCAACTTTTGGCTGAACGAAAGCTTCGTTAGCATGCTACCAGAATAAGTTGGCTTGCTGGTGCCACCTGACACAATCTGACAATCGGAGTCTATAAAAGCTTCAAAGAACTTATTCTGTATATGAACTTATATTTTCTTTAATTTAACATGCTTGTTTTTAAGATTTCACAAGAAAAACTGTTATTGATAACGAATCATTTGATGCTACAGGGTGAAACATTCTATTATGACAACCATTCCAGTCTATTTGGATCATGCTAATTCTGATGTGAAAGATCCAGCCATACAAGAAAATATTTTGTTTTATCAAATTTAGTTGATCATACACTATCTTCTGATTGATGCAAGTAAATATTTTTGTTGATCCAAGTAGAAATTTTAGTTAATTCAAGAAAATATTCCGCTCAATCCAAGAGAATATTTCAACTGATTCACCCAAAACTTTTGGTTCATCTAACAATGAATGATCCAGCACAATTTACATTGTAAATGTCGTACCATGGAATTTTACCATCTTGTTTGAATTATTTAGTAGTTTATTTAACCAATAAATATCACAAGACGAGAGAATTCTACGGCAAGCCATTTGCAATATGAATCGTGCGAGATCCTTTGCTTATTTGATTCTGTTTCCAGATCACTTATTTTGGTAAGGATCACCGAGATGTGAACGGATTACATTTTTTTCTTTTTTTTCGTGACGGTTGCTTTTGAGATGATTTCATGAAAATATTGTTGTTGATACAACCAAATCTTTTGCTTCTTTCTTGTAAAATGTTCTCCTAAATTATTTGGTATGTTCAACAAAAAAAATTGTGTTGAATCAAAAAAATATTTTCTCAAATCAACAAAGCAATTCAACAAAGAACTTTGATTGACTGCAACAAACGAATTTGATCAACTGAAAGAAAACTTTGTTCAATTATCCAACATTTTTTCTCTAAGCAACCAAATGCGGTCAACAAAACGATTTTGTTGAATGAAGACTCCGACTTTCTTGATGGAGAAACATAATATATACACTTATCGGACAATTCATAAATAATAAAATTAAGAGAAAATTAACAACTAATAATTGAACTACAATTATAGGAAACATTTCATTTTAAGACAAGATTTCTATCAAAATGCAAGAAAATTAATTTTTAAGGTATTGCATTTGTCCGCTGGGACGCATGAAAGTGTTTACAATTTCTCGTTGAATCACCGAAGTTAAGCAGCGCTTGAGTCGGTTATGTTCGGATGGAGGCCCTTGTACTAGATAGGGTATATTATTAATGCTTTTAAGCTACCTTCAACTTCAATTTCATATAAATTTATTAGAATTTGCATCAAATAGTACTCGGTAGATTCCAAAATATTTTTTGAAAAATTTCTGCAACTTATCAGAATCTTCTTCTTCCACCTTTTTCAACCTTTGGAATATTTATTGGGAATCATCTGTTAAGATTGAAAGATTTTTTTCTATAAGGGAGCGTACAATAATGACTTAAGGATGATATAAAAAAATTAAATCCCCCCCCACTATTGTAAGAATTCGTGAGGTTTCTGTGACTCTCTCTCCCTTTTTTACGTGATCACTGAATTCAACGAGACTTTCAAAGTTTGAGGGATTTCATGAGATTGAGAGGATTTCAAAGGATTTCAAGGCATTACAGAAGTTTTCAAGGGATTTAAAAAAAGTTTAAGGGACTTCAAGGATTTTAATCAGATTTCCCCTCTTCAGCCCTACTTTCCGTCCCCTCACTTCACTCTTCGCTTCCCCTGGCTTCGCTAACTTATCCTCCTCTACTTCCTCCTTTCCTCACTTCCCCAGCGAACACTCTCTTTTTACACTCCCGAAGTGACTCCCTCACTCACAATTATTTCCTCTATTTCCCCTTACTTCCCATACTTCCTTTTCCTGATTTTCCCTCACTTTCTATACTTACCATCCCCTCATTTTCCCTCCATTCCTTTACATTACCCAACCCTCATTTTCTCTACTTCCCGTCTTTTTATTTCCGCTCACCTCCCCTCTCTTCACTTCTTCAGACTTTTCCTACTTCCCCTACTTCCTCTCTCGTACTTCCTTTCATTTATCTCCATTGGGAAAGTTTTGCGTATCCTGGCACCCTGAAAAATGTCCTTTAGAGACGATTCCATATATTTATTTATTAACCTCTTTTCAAGATTTTTCAAAGACATGTTGTGAATAACTTTTTTAAGCAAATTATTTTCTTTCATATGATTTCTAAAGGTCTCGTTGAAGCCAGCGAGCAAATCAAACTCTAAAAATTTTGCTGGATTCGATAATCTATCGAATGGTCTTCTACTCATTTTTACCTCTTAGCTTGGACTTACACAGTTTTTTAACATATTTAACACTTCTGGCAAAGTAAATATAAATTTATATGGTCCAAAATTCTAATCATTACATTTTAATAATTTTTTGTTTGTTAACTAATCAAAATATTGTCTTAACTGATTAGGTTTTAGGTCTATAATCCCGTATATATAATTAAGGATTAAGTGAACAAAAAATAATGAATCAATTTTTTGAAGAAGAAAACAAGTTACGCATAGTTTTATTATTTTGAGGACTCGAATTGTTGAGCTGTGGTTCACAAACAATTCTACCCTACTAAAATTTCGTTCAATTTTTGTATACTTGAAAATATGTAAATTAAATGTATTTCGTATCAAAGTGTTCAATATGCTACAAGAGCTGCATAGATCCAAGCAAAAGGTTCAATAATTTGATAATATTGGATATCTGGTTGGATGCTTTCCTCTTTATGATCCTGTTTGAAATTTTCTTCTATCTCTGGTGTTTTTGAGATTTAGCACTTGTATAATCATTGTGAAATCATCTCGGATGGATTTATCATGTTTCGTTTGCTTACTCATCAATTGTTATGGGGCCGTCCATGAATCTCGTGACGCGTTTTTCTTTTGTTTATATCGATGATCCTTTTTCATTCCAGGAAAATTGTATTCCCATCTTCATTTAAATAAAGGAAAAAAGCGTCACGAGATTTATGGACGGCCCCTAATAATTGAATAAATCTAGATACCAGCTTTTTATATTTCTATTAGGTATAACAAAGAAGCCCTGTCTGCCTTTTGTGGTAATTGGGCTCTAGTGTGGATACTTGTAGAAAGGCACTTAACGTACGCAGCGTGGTAAATACGGATTTACACGATGTCAAACTCGCCTTCGAGTAAGATGAATGGAGAGCGACGACGTTCCTGGGGGTCTTGGATGATAAATTGTCTGTCACGATGGTAAAGATGGAACGTTTCTTCAATGCCGCCCGGCTCTTGCCTTACGATCTTTCTTCGATATCTGTATGCTTATATGAAAATAATGCACGTCAAACCAACCTTTGTTAATATAATCCCGCTCTAAAATCTGACATCGATAATAATGAAACACTTTGTAAGGTCGCGTTTTCTGTCAAACTTTGCAGATTCTATTTTATGATCCATCAGCATCCTTGAACTTGATTAATCAAGTGTCTTCATACCTTAATTTATTTTGTAATACTTAATAATTTATTTTATTAATATAAATAGGGTAATTGGTACAATGAATAGCAGCTAAGTTTTTTTCAAGTTTAACAATTCGGAAGAACGATTATACTGCTGTGTAGTTGCCGCTTTCTTGTTTTGCACGGCTGTATAAACGTCAAACAAAATTCTGAAACACACAAGTAGTTCTTTAACAAGTATAATAAATATTTGAGTAACCGTGGTGAGTTAAGCTTTGAAAGAAGTAGCTGATTAATATTCAAAGAAATGGAGAATTGAACAATACTTCAGAAAGAACACAGTGATTGATCATGAGACAATTATGATTAGCATATGTAAATTATAATAATTTTACAAAACTTTCCTTGTGAGTAATTTGCAATGCTTCTCACTTCTTCACACTCTCCAAAATCTTTGCAACCAACCCAAAGAATCGTGGTTGACAATCCAAAAAAAATTTCCCCGTCTTACTTTCAAAGTAGTCAGAGAAATATCGCTTGGCCCTGCACTTAGTGCACGTAACGAATGATTTCTCCCTCTTTTTTCCTCTATCGGTTCCGGTATTGAAATAAAAATTACCACAATCTCGAGATACAATGGACCCTTTTTCGTGGTAACAGCGTCACGTACTGAAACGAGGGTGGTTGTCGTGGCTGTTTGGTCCTGCCTATACAGTATATAGAGTTCCTCCTATAGGACGAAATTCGAGCGTTGGAGGGTAACAATTTCGGGGTGGGGTAGAATGTCGTATAGGGGTTAGTGAGTGAGGGAAAGGGGGTATTGGGGTATTGGGAGGGAGTATGGGTGTATTCGCATTTACTCATTCCAATTCCTTTCTGCTTCAACGGCATTCTGGCCATTCTCTCGCGGTAACCGCAACATCGACCGCAAACAAACCGTAACTACCTACTAGTCGGGTGAAATCGCCACACGGAAAACTAAGTTAGTCTCGAGAGCCCTCGAAAATGGAGTTACCCATTTACCGTATGCTATGAATGTTGGTAATATTCATATGCAAGGCGACATTCCCCTTAACACTGGGCCACTCTAGGTATTAAAGAAATTATTATTCTGCTCGAAATTGCTCAACTGATTTTAATTGTAGTGTGAATCTAGTTCGAAATAGTTTTAGTTCTGCTTGTTATCACAGAAGTTTACATTACTATCCCTGCTGAAAGAAGTATAGAAACTTATGGAATTTTTTAGACTCTCCATCCAGGGAAAACGTGAAATTAAATCAAATTCGATACAATTAGGAAAGAGTCAATCGAAACCTATGAAGAAGTGGAATTTAAATAAAATTGTAGAGGTATAATCAAATTTGATAGGAATCCTATCAAATTGAATCAAGCGAATTGCATGTATCAATACAAAAGTTCTTTCACGTTCGAGAATCCAATATTTGGGAATAAAAAGAGAACAAAGCGTTGTTCTACTCAGGCGGAAAGATTTATTATGAAACATAAACCTAACGTTTTAGGAACATATACAGGTAGTTTTCGAAATTTTGAACTTTTTAGTTTTTTAATACAATATGATGAGAACATCACTATTATCATAGTTTTACAACTTTTTCTTTGATAACCTTGTAACAGATATCCCTGATGAGGAGCATTGTAGTGTGTCTTTGAAATGTTGGGTTTACGTTTTATAATTAATTTGTTGACTGAATTAAAAAATTCGTTGTCTAGTTATTTTCGAATATTGGCTTCTCGGTTGTAAAATAATTTTTAAAGTAAAAAATTCTTACAATATTGATACACAGATTAATAAAGATAAACAATCGTATTCAAACATTTAAGAGATTTCTGGCCCGTGGATCATCATTTGTACTAACTCTGAGATCCCTGACCAAGTTAATGATAATCTTCAGCTAGGTGACAAATTAATCGTCACGTTCTGAGCCACCAAAAACTAATATATCTTTGGAATTGTCAAAGATGTAGAAAGTAGCATTTATGAAATTCCGAAATAATCATAAGTTGAATTAGGACATAGAATTCTCTCTTTATGTAACCATTACTTTCAGAAACCTATTTCTTTTCTGATTTTGATAGACTTCTTTCTGAAATCGTTTCTGATATTAAAACAATTCTTAAAGGACATCAAGATCTTTTCATCAACCGTACAGACAAAGGTAATGTCACAGTGATTATCAAGAAGTTATATGACACTAATAATCAAGGTTGAATGATAGAGATTGAAATTCCTTTCAGGCAATAACGTTGAAAGAAAAGGTCTTATTACTGAAAATACTAGTATGACTAAAATTTTCGGCATTCCTAAAAAACTTAAAAACAACTGCCCTTTGAGACATGTTGTTAGTACTATTACCTTTCCTACTTCAACCATAGCAAAACTCTTCAACAATATGTGAAACTCTGCTCTCACGAAACCTAAATATTTCATTAAAAACGCTATAGCATTAAAAGAAGTACTTGATAAAATTATTATTTCTCTTAACCACTAACTTGATGTCTCTTCTGTTTTCACTAACGTTTCTTCAAGTCTAGTTCTGAATAGTATTGATAAAGGATAGACTTATATTAGAAAATCTACTGCCTCATCATTAGGCAAGTTTAAGAGAATGTAGAATACCTAATCAATAACACTTTCCTATAATTTAACAAAAAATATTACAGAAAAACTTTTCGAAACCCAATGGGTTCTTCTATTTCGAATAATTCAGCTGACATGGTTATGCAAGACTTAGAGACTATAATTTTGATAAGCTTTATTTACAAATTATCACCTATTTCAGATATGTTGATGATTCCTTTTTAATTATTGCTGAAGATCAGATTGATAAAACTGTCGCAACCATTAACTTATTTTACAATAGATTACAATTCACACATGAAATTAAAAACAACAATAACATTAATTTTCTCAGTACATATATCATCAAGAATGACAATAGTTCCATTCACCCGACAAATTTAAAAAGATTTTATTTAATTTTTATCTAAAAAGCGTACTAAAGTGTACCGGAATATTGAACATGATATATAATGGGCTCTCGATCAAAAAAGCATTCTTAAATTGACAGTAATTACAATAATTAGTAATTGAGATATATTTAAGAGGTTTTGATTGTATTTCTATGAAAAAAAAATTTAAATTGATATGAATGTTGGAGATCATATTTGATAGGATTGAAGTGGATTTCTGGAAAAAATTGTGCCTGAAAGAGAAAAAACATTGTGTACAATCGAAATCGTAATTAAAAAAAAATCTGCTTCCGAGCTGACATATAGCTTAATCGATACCAAAAAAGTTTTATTGAAAAGAAGCATCCAAGTATAATAAAATATTGTCCGAATGTGATCATCTCAGTTGACACTATTTTCCCCTGTCCGAGTCGAATTCAGACAGTGATAAACAATAAAATACTCAATTGAAAAATAAACTGATGTTCCGTCCCCGAGAGGTTAAGTCACTGAATACAGGGAAAAAAAGTTTGGAAGACGACATCTTGGTTTTAGGTAGAGATGAATCATAGAATTTACATTTTTTGCTGCTAAGCCATGAAAATGTTGAAACATATGCCTTTTTCAATTAAATTTATTCAGAAAAAGATCTTCTCCTTTCACTCCGCTGAGATTCGAACACCAGGTCAACTGATTTCGGGTCAGGTGCTCTAACCACTGAGCTACTAGAGAGATCAGAGGAAGAATCCTTTTTCTGAAATACGCTTTATTATGCAAGGTGTTATATACAAATCAATTTTCACTAGGAATCTGTATTATCATCGGAGATGGTAACGATCAATAAGAAGAGCAATCTTTTCACACACTGTGAAAACGAAAATCTACAATATCGATCAACGTTATATCCTCTAATACGGAAAATATTTAGCGTCCTCAGACTAGATGGAGATATAAATTAAAAAAATTTTTAATTAAATTTATTCAGAAAAAGATCTTTTTTCACTTCGCTGGGATTCGAACACCAGATCAACTGATTTCCGGTCAGGTGCTCTCACCACTGAGCTACTAGAGAGATCAGAGGGAGAATCCTTTTTCTGAAATAAATCAGTTTTATCGATATTGTAGATTTCCGTTCTCACAGTGTGTGTGAAAGGATTTCTCTTCGGATCGATCGTTGCCATCTCCGATGATAATACAGATTCCTAGTAAAAATATGCCTTTTGTTAATATCATAAAAAATAGTTTGATTACAAAAGTTTTTATTTTTAATGGATATGAAAATGTAGCTTGAAGGCATTGCTACCATAAAAAATAATATTTCGAACAAATCCTTCTAACACGATGTGTATTTGAATTTTTTAGAATTTTCTATCAAAAATCCCCATTATCGAAAAACTGCCAGTTACATTTTTTTTCCTTTCCATCTGTATTTGATAGGATTAATTATTAATTTTGATAGACCTTCTATCAGAAGCGTTTGATGGAAATATAAGGAAAATTCTTCAAATTGCGGATACAGAAAATGAATTGACAATTGAAGGGTTGCAGTACAGAACATTTTTATCAAAAATGCGTTTATTGCGTAAATAATTCTTCGAAAATCAAATACATATTATGTTAAAACTCTTCTATTGTTATTTGTGCAAAACGTTTTTTTTGTCCCCAAAAATTTTTAGTTATTCCAAAAAAAGCTTTTGTTTACTAGATAAAATAATCATCACTTTGTTCGAAAATATAACTATTTTTTAAAATTAGTCTTCTTTTGGTTGAAACTTTTTTTTTCGACTGAAAATGTAACTAACTGTTCCAATTGGATATTCCATTATTTTAGATGAAAATTCATCTCTGGTTGCACATTATTTTTTTAACTAAAAATTTTAGTATTCAATATTTTGTTGACAATTCGTCTTTTTGGCAGAAAATGTATCTTTTTGTTTGAAAATTCATATTTTTGCTGAAAATTCAAGTATTCAAGTTAA
The DNA here is from genome assembly GCA_932195095.1 of Andricus curvator. Lineage (NCBI taxonomy): Eukaryota > Metazoa > Arthropoda > Insecta > Hymenoptera > Cynipidae > Andricus > Andricus curvator. The sequence continues at coordinate 734,739 of CAKNYM010052900.1, forward strand.
ATATTCATCATTTTATTTGAAAATGTATCTTTTTGGTTGAAAATTCTACTATTCCAGTTGAAGGTTCATCATTGAGTTGAAAATTCATCACTTTGAAAATTTAACTATTTTTTTTTAATTTGTTTTTTTTTTTCATTGAAAATTATTATTTTTTAAATTGAAAATGTAACTATTCTAATTGAATATTCCATCATTTTAGTTAAAAATTTGTCTTTTTTCGATAGAAATTAATCTTTTTGGTTGAAATTTCATCTTTTAGTTGGAAATTCAACTATTACACTCAAAGACTTAGCTTTTTTTTTAAATTCATCTTTTTGGTTAAAAAGTCGTTTATTTCAGTCAAAGATTCATCATTTCAATTGAAAATTCATATCTCTGGTTGAGAACTGATCCCTTTTGTTAAAAATTCGTTTTCCCCTCAACTGAAAATTCATTTTTTTACTGAGAATTAAATTATTACAGTTGAAACTTGAACTATTTTGTTAATGATTGTTTTTTTTGTTCGAAAATAATTTTTTTTAAATTGAAAATGTAATTATTCCAGTTGAAAATTCAATAAATTTGGTTGAATATTCATCTATTTAGTTGAAAATTACTTTTTTCAACTGAAAATTTAAATATCTAATTTTTGTTTGAAAAATTATCTTTTTTAGTTGGAAGTTCGTCTTTTCTGGTAGAAATTAATTTTCTTTGTTGAAAATTCATCTTTTTTGTTTAAAATTAAACTATTCCAGTTGAAGATTCATAATTTCAGTTGAATAAAAAAAATCGAGCTTTTGTGTTCTTAAAGGAACCTTTATTCACTTAACGAAATTTGGATTTAAATAAATCAATGTTTTTGGGACAAAAAAAATTTTGAAGCACAGATATCAACTTAATGGTTTTATTTTATCTGGTTTTTCAAATCGATTTATTCAATCTTCACCTAATATTTTTTATGAGTGTAAATCAAAAAGTTGACAGTATAATGTCCCTGGAATATTATCCTGTCGTGTTTGGAAGAATAATTTTTTTAATTACCGGGCTTTACTGAACCTATTTTTTCCCTCAATACCAAATTTTTCAATTATTTTTAGTTTACTTAGTATTAAAATAAAAATGAAGCTTAAAATATTATTTTGAAATACACGAATTTTTTCAAAATTTATTGCAGATATACGAAAAAAAGCTTTCACCGTTTGCAATTATATTTTGAGGATGAAAAATAATCGATCATTATTATTAAACATATCATTATTATTAAACTCATTATTATTTAAACACTCATTGTGATTGATATGAATAGAAAAAAAGGTTTCATGTAGTTCTGAAATACTTTTTAAAGAAATTATTTTCAATTTAAAAAAATGAATATCTGTGGAATTCACACAATATTGTAATTTGCTTTGTTTGCTTCGTTGTACAAAATATAATTATCAATTATTTTAAAAACTAAAAATTCAATTTCTAGATTATTAGTTTCTGAATGGAGAAAAAAAAAGTTGTATAAAAAAAATGAACCACTTCTGAGAAAATGGAGGCGAAAGTTTTTTTTATGAAATTAGCGTTTTTTCCATTTTTGCAAACAACATAGGACGAGAATCTGACGTTCTGGAAATTTCGCTCAAGTTAGGCGACGGAATTTTTTTTTTTAAATCATATCTATGAAAAAAAAATCTATGATTTTAAGAATTGAAATAATATCATTAGTCATTTCTTATGAGCGAAAAAACATAATTTTTTATGAAAAACGTTTAAAACTTACGGAAAATAATTATTTTAACAATAGTTTTTGTAATCGAATTTTTTCTTATTTTCGCTTTTTACCAAGTTTATAAAAACGGTTGAATTTTAATATATCATGGCTTATTTTGTCCAGGAAAGAACTCCCTACAATTCCACTGTTTCCAATTTGAAAAATAGGCGAATAGTCTTCAAATATAGTTATTTGTCTAAAAAAATTGTTTAAAAAAAATTGTTTTAACTATATCAGCGATATCAAAATTTACATTCAAAATTGGAAACAGTAATTAAAACAACGTTTTTTATTTGAAAACAAAAAATTATTTGAAACTTAATTTTAACCCTACGTTGTTCTTTTTTAAAAAGTTTGAAAATGCGTTCACTCTCAATTTTCTAAAAATCTGACGGAAAACATTTACTTTTGGTCTTTGTACAATTAATAATTTTTTTCGTGTTTTCGAGTATTTTTGGCCCAATCGAAAATACGAGTTATAAAAAAATCCTTGCGTTAGGATGTGTTTTTGAATTATTCAGAACTTTCTGTCGAAAAGTCTCATTTTCGACAAAATTTGGGTTAATTTGTTCTCCCGTACCACCCTTTAGTTTCGTGCAATTAAAAATCTCATTTTGTGTTGTAATCTGTGAAAAATAAGGTTTGTTGACAAATATTGATGTTTGCTTAATTTTAAACAAACTTTAGTTTCGTGTAATTAAAAGCCTCATTTTGTATTATAATCTGTAAAAATTACGTTTGTTAAAAAATATTGAAGTTCTGATTAATTTGTTAACAAACTTTAGTTTTGTGTAATTAAAAATCTCATTTCGTATTTTAATCTGTGAAAAATAACATTTGTGAAAAAAAATTAATGTCCTTTCGAATTGTTTATAAACTCAAGAATAATGATCCCTAAGCTCGCGTATTTTTTATAATTGACTAAGACTTTTTTTAAACAAATTTTTAAAAGTTTCTATTTTGGAAGCATACAATTTTCGTTACTTAAAAATGAATTCTTGCATGTTTTTTTTACATTGTAAATTAAATGCGATGTGATCATTTAAAAGAATAGTTTTCTTTCCTTTTTGGATATTTTTATTTTAGCGTTTTCCACTTATATTTTTTAGTCTTTCAATAATTATATAATTATAGGATTAGGTAAGTAGAGAAAATAGAATATTGTTGACTACGTTACTTTTGAAAGTTACTTTTTATAAATTTGGTTTTAGTACATACTTTAGAAAATCTTTAGTTTATAGTCTTTCCTTCAAGCTTTTCTTTCATGAATTTTTGAAAATACGATCTCAGTAGTTTTTCCAAATAAAATACTTGAAAATGAAGAAAGTTTTCTTCTCACGTCTTTTTAGGTGTCAGTCCGTCTTTGAAAAAAGAAACTCTTTGACATGTGAATTTCATATTTTGCATGAAGTATCCGACTTTCGGTATGAGAAGAGGAAAAATCTTGAAAATCCTAGTAAAAATTTGTCTACGTCAAAAACTTAAAATGGTATAAAACTTTGATGCTTTTCCTCCTTCACAAACTCTTGAATAGAAAGAAAGTTTACTCCTTCTAGATTGAATATTTTCGATTAAATAACATTTTCCTTATATAAGTATCATATTTTTGGAACATTAATTATTGTTATAATAATTTGATAGTTTTTCTAACTTGAATATTTAAAAATAGTTATTTTCTTTCTTCTGCGATTTCTTTTAATTTAGTGATTTAATTATTTTAGGGAATTAAATTTTGAAAAAATAATTTGTCTAAAGGGAATCTTCTTTGGCAAATGAGAGTATAATTTATTCATTTTGTGTAATCGTACACCAATTGTACTTTTTGAAAATATAAAATTACAATCAGAGGGAATAATATGATTTTTTTAAATAAAATTCCAATTTAAAGAAATTTTAAATTCTTTATTTTGAAACTGTGGAAATAATACTGAATTCTTTTTTATACAAAAATCTAATTTTTTAGTTTAGGATAATCTATCCAATCACTTTAAATGTTACTTGATACTTGATGATATAATAAATATCTGATAATAATTTGTATCCTTGAAAATTTTTTGATCCCATTTCGCAGCTTCAAAATCTTAAATTCGATAATATTGGTTTTCATTTTTCTAAATTTTCAAATGACGATGAATAATTTTGTTATATAAGCATTGTTGAAAAGAAAAAAAAAAAGAAAAAATTTACAGTTTTTAATGCTTCTCCACAATTATCAAATTTTTACAGGGGTTAAGAATATTTTAGCTTTTACAGTTTTGAAGATTTTTAATTTGAAATTGAATAATATTGTAGGCCACTACTATAAACTCTAACTATTTATAATGTTTTTAAAATAATATCTAATTTTGAAGTCTTTCAAGGAATTATCATTAGAAATTAAATTCGGGGTTAAAAATAAATTTGACTTTTTCGAATTAAGGTTTCTTTTTTTTTTTTGACCGAGAATAAATCTTTTTTTTCTTTTAATGCCTTTAGTTTAACAAGTCCAAATATTTTTTTGGTTATTTTAATATCAGTTGAAAAAAAAAATTCTCACTACAGATACCACAGGCTTCTCCATGCTTTTCATTAAACATAATCATTTTTCATACACATTAAGAAAGTTTTTATATTTATTTGTTTATTTTTATTAGGAAAAGTTTCAAAACTGCACAATTTTGAAGATGAAAATTATAAAAATGAAAAATTTCAAACAGAAAAATTAAAAAAAAGTAATTTAATAAAAAATCGCCTCCTTTCATCCAAAAACAAATTTTGAAAATACGAAATTTTTCCCCCTTCAACTCAGTAAAAATGTTAAAATCACGAAATGTCCCAAATTGAATTTAGAAATAAATCAAAAACCAAAATATCCTTTCAGAATTCAAAAACAAAAAATTGATATCGAAACTTTCTCTCATTCAATAAAATACAAATCTTAAAAATTGAAACAATTCCTCTTTTGATTTAGACAAAGACTGAAAATAAAAAAAAAATGTTATTTAATTGTATGAAAAATATCCTAATTAAAGAATGTGCCCCTTTTTGAAATCAATTTAAATAATGAACAAAATAATTTTAAAAAACTCTCTTCTCCAATTCAGAAAAAATATTAAAACCAAAATTTCCACCCGTAAAACTCAATAATAATGTTGAAAATAAAGAAACTTCTTTTGAATCCGGAAAAAAAGTTCTACTGATTTGATTTTATAGCTAAGTATTTAATAATTAAATGGAAGATTTTTCCAGGTTTGAAAGTTTTAATTTTCTCAATTCCAATCAGAATTTCTATCTTCCAAAATAATTTTTTATTCGTTGAGTAATAATACACTACTTTTATTTAGAATGAACTACTTTTTAAAAGTTTTGAAGTTCTACAAAACTTCTGCCAAACATTTTTTTAGTCGATTCTTGAATGTAAATTATTTCTGCATAACTTTAAAAAAGCGCGTGAACAAAAAAATAATTTTTTTTTTCATTCCGAGAATAAGTCCAGCAAGCGATGTTTCATTATATTTGATTTCTTAAATAAGTTTCGAACATTGGAAAAATGTTTGAAAAAATAAATGTTTGAAAATTTGTCTTTATTAATTTCAAAATAGTTTATGTTTTTAATATTGGGAAATGAAAACGCTAGGAGTTGATCGTGTGCAAAGCTCGCGCTCACCTCCTCCTCCTCCTAGTGCTTCTACTCCTACTCCCACCCTTCGTCCTTCTTTCCCTCCTCCTCCTTTTCCTTCTCCTCCTCCTCCTCCTACTCCTCCTCCTCCTCCTCCTCCTTCTCCTCCTACTCGTACGCCTAGTCCTACTCCTACGACTAGTCATACTCCTACTCCTACTTATACTCCTACTCATACTCCCACTCCTACTCTCCTTCGCCTTCTTCTCCTACTCCTACGGCTAGTCCTACTCCTACTCCTACGCCTAGTCCTACTCCTACTCCCACTCCTATGCCTAGTCCTCCTCCTACTCCTACTCCTACGCCTACTCCTACGCCTATTCCTACTCCTACTCCTACTTCTTCTCCTACTCCTACTCCTCCTCCTCCTTCTTCTCTTCCTCCTCCACAGTACGAAGGAAACGGCCTGATTTGTAAAAAAGTGTCAACTGGGTCCTCTCGCCCCACAACACACCTGCTTATTCACCGCAGCTCATTCAGCGATTTCTGGTGAAACGGCCTTACACAGTATCCTCTAAAAGGAAAACCATTTCAAAACGTACGGAAAATAAAACAGAATACGAAAGGTGACTTTAAGGAGTGCTTCCAAAAGTGTAAGGATCGCTGGAAAATGGTTGTGGCTCTTAAAGAGTACTTTAAAGGAGATGTCATCGCCATTGACGTAAATTAACTCGTACTACTAGTACACCTCAAAACCAAATACTTTTCATGCAGATCTTGTAGTTCCAGAAGTGCATAACTTGCTTTTGAGGAAAGTAAACTTAGATCGCGAATTATTTTCGAATTTCCCGCTAAGTTGCGAGTCGCATCGAAGTGGTCACTGAAGAGCACTCTCGGGAAGAATGAAGTTCTTTTTCTCAAAGAAGCTTAGTCGAATTACTGCCCTCTGGAGGAAAATATACCCTCTTCCACGACTTCGTGAACTTCCTTCTTTGAGTACTTATCAGCATTCACACGGGCATAATGTTCACTTAAGAGAAGTGATTTTCTTTTTCTCTAACAAGAAACTAAATCAGTTGATCAAGGATCTTTTAGAAAGTTTCTTCACACTTCGTTATTTTCAAGAGTAGGGGATACCTTTTTATAGTGGATAATCATAAATTAAGAGCATAAATAGAAGAAAAATAATTATGTTTATTTTTAAATAATGAAGGTATAGAGTCTTAAATATTACTGAAAATTTAATTAATTGTTTTACATATAATAGTATTTTTAATTAATGACTATCCACTGTATATTTCATTATCCACTGTAGGGAGGTTTGCCCTATTTATCTCATACGCATTGTTTATATACTTTTAATTTTATTTTTTATTTTATTATTTTATTATTTATTTATTATATATTATTTTATTTTTATTTTATATACTTTTTTTATAAATAATATTTATATACGCAATATTTTTTCCAAGTTTGAACTACGAAAATGTAAAAAAAAACATTTTTTAAAAGTGAAAGAAAGCCAGAGCCAAAAAGCTTCATAACTAAATATAGGAAAATTGAAATTTTTTTCCCACCCAGGAATTCAAAATTTTCTAAACGATTTCTTCTTGGTCAAAGAAGGAGTTGCAAGTAGGTGAATTTATGGAAACTCTTTCAGGCAGAAAAAAAAACATGTTTTCAGAGTTGAATATTCGTGTTCCTTTGTTAAAAATTAATTTTTAAACTGAGAAATTAACTATTACAGTGTAAGATTCATCATTTCAGTTAATTCTCTTTGGTTTGAAAGCCTACTATCATATTTTTGGTTCAAAATAACCTTATTTGGTTCAAAAACTAATTTTTTATTGAAAATTCATTTCTTTTCTAGTAAGAATTTCATCTTTTTTTGTTGAAAATGCAACTTTTTTGTTGAAAATTAATAATCTGTTTCGGTTGAGGATTTAACTATTCTGTTAAAAATTAATTTTATTGTTTGAAGATTCATCATTTTAATTAAATATTTTATCCATTTGGTTGAATAATTTATGTCTTTTCTTGAAAAAATTTTGTTCTGTTTGAAAATTTATCCTTTCGGTTGAAAATTAATGTTTTTCGTAAAAATTCATGTGTATTATTAGAAATTCATCTGTTTTGGTAAAAATTTAATCTTTTTTGTTGAGAATTCAACTGTTCGGTTCAAAAATAATAATTTTTTTTTTTCGTTGAGGATTCAAATTTTTTTTTAAATTCTGTCTTCCTTGTTTGAAATATTAAATATTACATTTTTGTCTAGAATTCATATTTATTATATAAAATTCAACTAGTTGGTCGAAAATTGAACTTTCTCGATAACAATGCCTATTTTCTTGTTGAATATTAATTATCTTAGTTAAAAATATATCACTTTGTTTTGAAAATGTAACTATTTTCTTGGAAATAAATTGAAAAATTTTATTTTTCCATTTACGATCGAAAAAAATATATTTTCAGTTGAAAATTCAGCCATTTGGTTGAAAAATCAACTGCTTGGTTGAAAATTGAACTTCTTTGTTGAAAATTAATTTTTTTTTAAATAAAAATCCATCATTTTAGTAGAAAATGCATTTGTTTGGTTGAAAATTGAACCGCTTTCTTGAAATTTTGTTTTAAAACATGATTTGTTTAAATTAAAAACCACGCTATATTTTTGGTTTTAAATTTATCTACTTGCTTGAAAGTAGAATTTTTCTGTTAAATTTTTATTTTTTGGTGAAGATTCATTATGAATATTAAGTTTTTCAACTGCAAATTTAATTTTTCCACTTTCATTCAAAAATTCAAATATTTGTTTAAACATTCAACTACGCACTGAAAAGTTGAATTTCTTTTTTAAAAATTTATTTTATCGGTTGAAGATTCATCATTTGAGTTTAGAAATTCACCAGAATCATTGAAAATGTAACTATTTGGTTAAAAATTATTTTCCTTTTTAGTTTTACATTAACTTTTTTAACTTAAAATCTAATATTTTCATTTTTGATTGAATATTTATCTTTTTCAGTTGAAAATTCAACTATTTTGTATAAAATTTAACTTTTTGGCTGAAAATTCAGCTAATTAGTTAACATTTGCACTTCTTTGTTAAGAAATTGAATATAAGGTTAAATTTTTGTTTGTTAAACATTAATTTTTCAAATTGAAAACTGCAATGTTCCATTGTTAGTCGAAAATTTATCTTGTTTGGTTAAAATTTCAAATATTTGTTTGATAATTCAACTATTTGGTTGAAAGTTTAATTTCTCTTTTATATGATTACTTTGTTTGATTGAAAATTGAACTATTTTGTTGAAACTTTTTTTTTAAAATAATTTTCGTTTTCATTCAAATTCACCTATTCTAGTTTGGCTTAAAATTTATCTTTTTTAGTTGAAAAATCAACTAGTTGGTTGAAAGTTTATGTATTTTGTGGAAAATTCGTCTTTTTCAGCAAAAAATTAATTTTTTTCTACTGAAAATGTAACTATTTCAGTTGCAGCTTCATCATTTTAGTAGAAACTTTATTTACTGGTTTAAAAATTTAACTATTCACTTGAAAATTTCCTCTTATCCAAAAATAAAATTTTTGAAACTGAAAATGTAACTATTACAGTTGAAGATTCATCATTGTATTTAGAAATTTTTTTTTGTAGAAATTTAATCTCTTCCGTTAAAAATCCAACTATTTTTGAAATGAAAATAACTTCTTTTAGTTAAAATGTCTACTATCATATTTTTAGTGTAGAATTAGTCTATTGTGCTTGAAAATTTTATTATCTAATTAAAAACTCTAGAATTTTTGCAGACAATCTAGTATTTTCTAGTATTTTCGGGTTAAAAATTTTAATATTCCTCTCTTTTTAAAAATTGTCATGTTTCTTGGTTCAAAATGCAACTGTTTGGTTGATTATTAATTTGGGAGTCGAAACTACGTAAATCTGAAGAAACACTGTAAAAAAATGAATTTTTAAGAGCCACAGAAATTTTTAGATCAGTACAGTAAAATTGTAATTTTTTTCTCAGCCTGAAATTCAAAATTTTTTACAACATTCCTTGTTTTAGAAATATTATATATTATCATTATTATCTATTATAATAAATTTTTAAGGAATCTGTATTATCATTAGAGAATAACAGAAGATACTTAACGTCTTTTCAGAGTAGATGGAGCTATGAAGGAAAAATTATTTCAAATAATTTTTTTTTTTTTTTTAAAGATCTCTTTTCGCGCCGCTGGAAATCGAACCACAGAACTACTGATTTCAGGTCAGATAGTTTCCCATTAAGCTACTAGAGAGATCGAGAGAAATTTTTTTTTCAGAAATACACGCATTATTTTGCTAGATAGTACAAATAAAATTTTTTGAGAAATCTGTGTTAGGGAAATATTTAACGTCTTTTCAGACTAAATGGAGCTATGAAAGGAAAACTCATAGCTCCATCCAGTCTGAAAAGACGTTAAATACTTTCTGTTATTCTCTAACGATAATACAGATTCCTTAAAAAATTTGATTTGTACCATCTAGCAAAATAATGCGTGTATTTCTGAAAAAAGTTTTTTTTCTCGATCTCTTTAGTAGCTTAATGGGAAAGCACCTGACCGGAAATCAGTAGTTCTGTGATTCAATCCCAGCCGAGCGAAAGGAGAAGATCTTTGTTCAGGAAAAAAAAATTATTTAAAATTATTATAATTGCTATTACAACATTGACACACGCGTCGCTAATAAATCCTTCTAGCAATCACCCCAGGTGTAGAGCTTCTTACAACATCGGTAAGGACTGTAGTTGATCTGCTCCCTAGATTTTCTTATTTCAGAGACTAAGATCTTAATTAAAGATTAAAGCAATTTCCTATTCAGGCTCGTATAAAGAAGGTGCATACAATAAAGGTGATGGACTAGCGCAGAGCGTCTGCTTAGCTCTTGACTCTAGTCGTAGGACTGACGGTGGAGCCCTTGGAAGCCTTTGTGCACTCACTCGCTCGTTTAAAATCCTCGAATAGACAAGCACCCATTTAAACCATGACCCTCACTTTCTCTCGCCTTTCCAACCCTTATGCGCCCAGCCTTTTACCGCCCCTTTGTAAACCGTATCCACCCTCGAGAGCTCTGTAGCTTCCGTGCCTCTCGTGGAAAAATTAGTATTCCTTGCGGAGTGCTGCATCCGGTAATCTTTTTTTCTCTGCGACCTCGCAAGCGAAAAGATTTACTGGCGACGAGATACTTATGGAGGAAACTTCATTGTTACTGGTTATCTTGCTTAGGGGATTATCCGGAATTCAGTTTGACTTTTGAAAAATCGTATAAAGACAACAGTATGGCTTTTATTATTGTGTCAAGAAAATTACGAAGTAGATACGAAATTTTTACTAGGAATCTGTAGTATCATCGGAGATGGTAACGATCAATCAGAAGAGAAATCGTTTCACACACACTGTGAAAATGGAAATCTACAATATCGATCAAAGTTATATCCTCTTATATAGAAAATCTTTAAAGTCATCTCAGACTAAATGGAGCTATAAATCAAAAATTTTTTGAATTGAATTTATTCAGAAAAAAGATCTTCTCCTTTCTCTAGTAGCTCAGTGGTTAGATCACCTGACCGGAAATCTGTTGACCTGGCGTTCGCATCCTAGCGGAGCGAAAAGATCTTTTTTTTCTGAATAAATTTAATTAAATTTTTTTTTCAATTCATAGCTCCATATAGTCTGAGATGACATTAAAGATTTTCTGTATTAGAGGATATAAATTTGATCGGTATTGCAGATTTCCATTTTCACAGTGTGTGTGAAAAGATTTCTCTTCTGATTGATCATTACCATCTCCGATGATAATACAGATTCCTAGTAAGAATTGACTTGTATATAACATCTTGCAAAATAAAGCGTGTTTCAGAAAAAGGATTCTTCTTCTCATCTCTCTAGCAACTCAGTGGTTAGAGCACCTGATCGGAAATCAGTTAACCTGGCGTTCGAATCTCAGTGGAGCGAAAGAAGATCTTTTTTCTGAATAAATTTAATTAAATTTTTTTTCAATTTATAGATCCATCTAGTCTGAGATGACGTTAAAGATTTTCTGTATTAGAGAATATAACTTTGATCGATATTGCAGATTTCCATTTTCACAGTGTGTGTGAAAAGATTTCTCTTCTGATTGATCGTTACCATCTATGATGATAATATAGATTCCTAGTAAAAATTGACTTATATATAACACCTTGCAAAATAAACGTTCTTTCAGAAAAAGGATTCTTCTTCTGATCTCTCTAGTAGCGCAGTGGTTAGAGCACCTTACCAGAAATCAGTTGACCTGGCGTTCGAATCCCAGCGGAGCCAAAGCAGAAGTTTTTTTTCGGAATGAATTTAATTTTAGATATGAAATATTAACTAAAAATACCTTTCCAATATCCACCTTTTATACCGGGTGTCGCAAAAGTCCCGGGACGGCTGAATATTTCCTCAGGTAAGATATTTTTCAGGAAGGTCAAGGTCATTCTTGGAGAAACTTTGAACAAGGAATTCAATGGTGACCTTTATTTTGATCTCAACCATGACCTTCAAGGTTTTTTCAAGGTCAACTATTTTTAAAAGTGGAAACCCCCTTTTTTTACATCGGCAGTCGATAGAGCGGGTAATTTTACGTTCAAATATGTACCCAGGTCATATATAGGTACATTTTAACCTTGAAATGGGGTTTCCACTTTTAAAAATAGTTGAACTTGAAAGAACCTTGAAGTTCATCGTCAAGGTCATGCCTAATCTGACTACTGAATACTTCTTGTTAAAGTTCGTCACTTTGCTTGTTACAAAAAGAAATTTAAAAAGCTTCTATTCCCAGAGATATGCAGTCCTTGTTTAAGTTTAAATGACCTTAGAGCGACCTTCCTGGTTACAATCTACTCATGTAAGAACTGGGTACATATTTGAACGTGAAATTTCACGCTCTATCGATTGCCGAGGTGAAAAAAGAGGATTTCCATTTGCTAAAAGTCGACCTTGAAAAAACCTTGAAGGTCATCGTCAAGATCAAAATAAAGGGCACCATTGAATTCCTCGTGGACTGTTACTTCAAGAGAAGAATGACCTTGACCTCTCTGAAAAATATCTTACCTGATAAATTATCAAAACTATTGATTGTATTGTAAAAAAAAATTGGCACAAATCCTCTTCCGAGTGTCTCAAAACATGATTTGCAGTAGAACACTTTTTTTATTACTAAAAATCACAATAAACAGAAAATGAAGTGCCCAAAAAATGCCTTTAAAGCATGTCCACTAGGGTTGTCCAAATTTTTTTTCTCGAACTTTCATGCATACTGCCCGGAAATTTGTTCAAATCTCAAAAAAATGAATTCATTAAAAAAAATGATATTTAGAGGTGGCGCGAGCCGCATGAAGTTTAACACGTATTTCCCATAAGAAAAAAAGACGTTTTTGTAAATTTTATCCACAATCGTCAATATTAGCTGAATCGAGTTGAAACTCAACATTTTTCTTGACAAATAGCCATAGAATACAAATAAAATATTATTTTTTGAATAGCACCCCCATAAGTCTGTTATATAGGGTCTCAAAAAAAAAACCCATAAGTGAAAAAATGGGTTTTGCGAGTTTTTGGCGCTAATTAGGATTTTTTTTGCGTTTTTTCGAATTAGAATTGTTTCTTATACGTAAAATACTACTTTATATTGATATTTAGATGCTTAAATGAATTGTTTAAACAATTTGTTATTGTTTTAAGCAATTTTCTCTTAGATTAGAGATAGAAAGTCGCGGTTTTTTGAATTTTACAAATATTTGTGTACGTTTCACTTAGGGTGCATTAATAATCAATTTAATTTAGCCAAAATAATTATTTAAACAAATTTTCATTATTTATAACTATCTTCTCTTTACTGATTCTAGATAGTTGCGGTTTCTTCTGAAATGTTAAATTTTTTGTCCACTTTTCACTTAAAAAGGTAATAATTAATGCAAGTTAACAAACATAATTATTCAAACAATCAATTATTGTTTATAAATATCTTTTCTTAGAGTAGTGCTAGAAAGTTGCCTTTTTTCTGAAATCTTTAGTTTTGCTTTGACTTTTCAGTTATGAACAAATAATGAGTGAACCTCAACAAAAATCATTTTTTAAATAGTATTGTACTGCTTTAAGTGAATTTTTTCTTTCTTTTCTAAAACGGCAAAGCAAATAAAAAATATTTCAGAAAAAACCGCAACTTTCTAGCACTTATCTAAGAGAAGATAGTTTAATAAATAAATATAAATATTATATAAATTTAAATTTAACATAATATAAATAAATAAACAATAATAAATTGTTAAAACAGCTATTTTTGTTAACTTGCATTATATACCACCTCAGTAAGTGAAAAGTGGACAAAAAGTTGAAAACTTCAGAAAAAACCGCAACTATCTGGCATTCACATAGATGAGGATAGTTACTAACAATAATAATTTGTTTAAAAAATTATTTTTACTCAATTTAATTAATTATAATTTCACTTATAATTAAAAATATACAAATAGTTAAAAATTTTAGAATAAACCGCAATTTGCTACCATTTAGCAAATATAATATTATTAGCAATAACAGCAAATTGTTTAAACAACAAATTTTGTTAACTCGAATTATTCATTACTTTACTCTAATTGAAAAGTGGACAAAAAGTTCAAAAATTCAGAAAAAAACCGCAACTATCTAGTAATTATATAGAAGAAGATGTCTATAAACAATAATAATTTGTTTAAACAATTATTTGTGCTGTATCATATTAAATATTAACTCACTTCAAATGAAAAGTGGACAAAAGGTTGAAAATTTCACAAAAAACCGCAATTGCTAGCATTATTCAAAGATAATATTATTAATAATAGTAATAAATTGTTTAAACAATTATGTTTGTTAACATTAATAAACTATTAACTGACTTTAATTGAGAATTCAACAAAAATTGTAAATGTGCATTGAAAAATGAAATTTTCTTCTTCATAGTGATGTTTTTTTTTTTTACAAGTGGGTACAAATAAGAAAAATGAGGAAATTTCATTTTTCAGACCACTATGCTGGAAGCTGTTCTTCTAATCTGATTTTTTTCCAAAATAGCTCATCATGAAGGACATGTAGATATGCATTTAAAAATAAAAATTTTGATAGCATATCATTATTTTATTATATAAATGGGTAATAAATAAAAAAAATAATGAAATTTCGTTTTTTAGACCACTATGCTAGAAGCTCTTCTTTTAGTCCATTCTCTTTGTCTTCAATTGAAGGTCTTGACATGTAGATATGCTTCAAAAAATCAAATTATTGGTTCCATAGAATTTTTTTTTCATTGTCCTTAGTTGGTAAAAAATAAGAAAATTTATTAAATTTATTTTCTTAGACCACTATGCTAGAAGCTGGACGTTCAGTTTGCTTTTTTTAGCTGGAATTGAAGATCTTGACATATTGATGTGCCTCCAGATGTGCAAATTTGTGTCATGGTTTTTTTATGTTATAAGTGGGTAATAAATATAAAGAAAATTAAAAATTCGGCTTCAGACCACTCGGCTGAAAGCTGTTCTTTTAATCCGCTTTTTTGTTTAAATTGTAGGTCTTGACATGTAGAGGTGCGTTACAAATGAAGATGATTATTAATTTCTAATGGCTTGATGAATGGAACGAGATTAGTTTTCAATGTAGGAAAATCAGTATGAACATTTTTGCATGCGACTGGAAACCTGTAATTTTTTTTGCATCTAGGAATAGTTTGGAGAGTGGTTATTTGTTGCTGAGAAAGCAAACTGATCTGCTGACAGACCCTAATACAGAGAAGCGTATATGGGTTGTGCTGCTCAGACTTTCGATTTCCCGTAGGGCAAGTCCTTAGGTTGAAAGTCTATGTACTTTGGGATTACTGAGGGACTTGGGACAAAAACAACTGTCGCTGGACTCAAACATATTAGGGTTCGTATTTGACTAGGGACTCCTTTGGGTTATTGTCGGTTTCCTTACGAAGGCTTCTTTTCCCCATCTGCATATTCTAACAAGATAAAAAAATAAAACGGGCAAGGGGAAAGAAAATAAAGGGTATAAAGAGTGAACCTCTGACTTGAGCTACTAAATTGAATTGCAATTCAAGAAAACGGACGTACTAGTATATCAGAAATTTGAGTATCACTCGTAGACTCATCACCATATACTTTCAGAATCATAAGGATAGCTTCCGAATCATAAGGAGATATTCCGAACATGAATGGCCAAGTTTTAGGTAATATTTAATGCACATTCTTTATTCGGTGCGTTTCGTCATCCTGAAATGTGTCGCGTACGTGGATAGACGTTTATTCAACTGCGTGCTGTAGTTAACTAAAGCTTCGCAGGTAGGTTTGACTTAGAATACCCTTTTTGACAATAGCACAACCAGGCACAAAGTTAGAGCACCAGGTCGGATACTTTCCGGACAGAAGTATTCGACTGAAAATAATAATCTGCAGAACCCCAAAGGAATAAAAAGAATCGTGGAATGAGTATTATTTTTAAAAAGTCTGACTGAAATGATACAACCTACGAAAATCTTATCCTCCCGATATCAGATGAAACTTGTACTGCAAACTGATGCTGTTTAATGCAGGAATTATTCCCAGCATGATGATGCCGAAACCTCAAATGGCGTTTCGGATATCTTGCCGATTGGCCTTAAACACACTTCAATTCACCGAAAAGCACCTGCGGAACCGTGCAAGTTGGTAATGCAATCGGCGATCGATATCGAATTTGCTGTACCCGTATCAAGAATGGTTCTAGCTACAGGACTAGGGATCGTTGGCACGAGCGTCTTGCCCCCGAAATGCCTCTGGGCAAATACTTACCACCCTCGAGAGCTGCCGACTGGTTCTCATCCCCATCCCCATTTCTCGATGAGATCCTTTGCATCCAAGTTGGAGCCACCCTCTTTACCCCTTGCAACCTTCAACGCAACTCGAATCTGCAGAGTTGCGAATGTATCGTTGGCATATTGGGCGGAATAACATTTTTCAGGTTCCGGATTTTTTTTGTTTCCTCAGTGGAAATGAAGTAGGATGATGTGAACAAAATTGCTGTTAGTAGTTATTCCTATTTCAGGGTAGGAAATTCCATACCCAGTCTGGCCTAGGTCAGGGCTCAACCACTTTCAGCAGGTTTTGACTGCCATGACAAGTGTTTGACTGCCATGGCAAGTGTTTGACTGCCATGACAAGTGTTTGACTGCCAGAAAGTTTACCGCGAAGAATTAGGGACCAGTCGAAGTAGAAGTTCGACGAAAATTTATTGGGGCCTATTTGACATAGTCTTTTGACTGCCACTGGCAGTCAAGGCAGTCAATGACTGCCTTCTGGTGAGCCCTGAACTAGGGTATAGAATTCCATACTCCTCCGAGCTAGGGCATGGAATTCTATACACCTCCAATTTAGAACATTGAATTATAAATCCCTCTGATCCAAGGTATGTAATTCTATACCTTTTTCATCTAGAGTATGAAATGTTATACCCTCTCCAGTCTAGGTAGTGGTATTCTATACCATCTCCAATGTAGGGTATGGAATTTCATACTCCTCCGATTTAGGGGATCGAATTCTATGCACTTCTAATTCTGGGCATTGAATTTGATACCCCTCTGATTCAGGGTATGGAATTCTATACCTTTTTTGATCTAGTGTATGGAATTCGATACCCTCTCCAATCTAGGTTGTGAAATTATATACCTTCTCCGATATAGGGCATGAAATGTAAATTACCAGGATTTTTCTTGAGACCTGAAAAAACTGACACATAATTATTTATTTTTTGACAAGGAATTTTAATAGATTCTAGAAGAAAATATATCTAATCACTTGAAATATCACAAATCGTATCACATGATATATTACAATTTAAAATAAGTATCATTTCAACACTTTTTTTTGTTAAAAATTATTTTTTAACTTATAAGAAGACTCAAATAAAAATAAAATTGCCTCAAATTGAAAATTTTGGATGAAAAACGATTTGAGTTGATCAACCGTAAATATGAATTAAATAATGGCTTCTTAAATTGAACTGTAGTTTCAGTAGGAAGAAATTAATTTTCCAACTGAAAGGCTGAATCTTCAACAAAAAAAAAAAAAATGAATTTTTATTAAATTAGTTCAACTTTCAACCAAGTGGTTAAGTTTTCATCCAAAAAAGATTAATTCTTCACGAAAAATGGAATATTTGATATTTCAAATAAAAAATAATTCAATTTTAAATCAAAAGCAGTTGAATTTCACACAAACAAAAAATTTGCAAGAAAATAGTTGAATCCTCAACAAAAAAAAATAATTTTTCACCAACTAGTTGCATTTTCAACCATAAAAATTAAATTTTTACCAAAACAGATAAGTTTTGAAATCAAATAGAACATTCTTCAACCAATTACAAGCATTTTTAACCAAATAGTTGAATTTTCAACTGAAAAATATAAATTCTCAACCAAAAATCGATTAGTTGAATTTTTAGGGGAAAAAACTTAATTTCCAAGCCAGATAAAAGTGAGATTTCAATAAATTAAATTAATTCTCATGCAAATAGTTTAATGTTCAAATAAAAAAATCAATTTTAAACCAAAGAGATTAATTTTATACAAAAGGATGATTCTTTAACCAAAAGAATGAGTTTTTAACCAATTTATCCAACTTTAAACTAACTACTTAAATTTTCAATAAAAAAAGTTGAATTTGATCAAAGCGACAAATTTTCCACGAAATAGTTGAATCCATAAGATAAAAAAATCATTTTTCAACCAAACAGATGCATTTTCAACCGAAAAACATCAATTTTCAACCAAAAATGGAAATGCTGAATTTTCAGTTTCAAAAAATTATTTTAAACAAAAAGAAGAGAATTTTTAACACTAGTGGAATTTTCAAGAAGGTCGTTCAACTTTCAACTAATTAGTTGAATCATTATCCAAAGCCGATAATTTAAAAAAAAACGGTTTAATTTTTAGCGAAAAAAAGGTTAAATTTAGACTGAAAAAGATGAATTTCAGAAACAACTTGAAAATTCGAAAAAAAAATTTCTCGAAGAAGAAAATATTTGAAATATATTCCCGAAAGTAGAAGTGACCGACAATTTTAAACTACCAAATAAAAAAATTCTTGACGGCTTATGATAATACCGAATTAGAAAATTCCCTACAATAGAAAATTCCTGAAATAAAATTGCCGACATTATAAAATATTTTTTTTTTCGTAACTTGTGTGGTTTGTCTAAAAATTTATTTTTTCTATTTTTAATGCATTATTTTACGAATAAAACGAAAACTACGCATCCTATCAAAAAGTGATCTGTGACAGATTTGTAGATCTTTTTTACGTGTACAATTTTCGTCAATTCATATTTTTTCGTCCCTTGTATAGATTGACCGCAAAATTGAATTTTTGATTTTTCGTTATTTTTTTGTGATCAAAATTTGAAATTTTTCAAAAAATTTGAAAAGTTGTTATGATAATATTGTAGAGTGTTCAAAAAGCAACGTGTTTCTCTTCCTGACTTTTTTTTATATTGTGCGTTTTTTGGCTTAAAATGATCATTTTCGCTTTTTTTTTTAATTTTGTAAATGCTATAACTCCAGTAGTTTTTGTTTGATTGGAAAAAGTCATGAGGATTAATTGTTCTTTATAATTAAATGATAATAATTAATAAAAATTGAAAAATAATAATGTAATTGAACTTTATAATTCGGGAATTGTATGGTTTCGGATATTTTGCAATGTCGGTAATTTTATTTTTCAGAATTTTTCAGTCGTTCCATGAATGTTGACGTATGAATAAGAATTTAACTTATAAATGTTTTATTGAAAAAAAAATTTATTGGTTCATTTTCAATGATTCTGATTTAAAATTGCCTTAAGTGATATAATTTTTAAGATTTACAAATGTATTGATTGATTTTCCAATTTAAAGAATAGGAATGATAGCGTGAATTTATATTTTTTAACCAGAAACCTTGGAAGTGTTCAATTTATAGAAATAAACAATTTAAAATTTTGCAGCTCAACAGCTTTTCATTTAAAATTTCTCACTTGAAAAGTGTTGAAAGCTTTCATTTTATACATGTGAATTTTTGAACGTTTATATTAAAAAATTCTGAATTAAACATTTGTTAAGCTTCAATTATAAAAGTTTAAATTTCAAGAATTGCATTTTGAGTGCTTCAATTTGCAGTCCGGTTTTGATTAATTAAAAATGAAAACAATTTCAGCTCTAAGAGTTCGGATTTTTTTATTTCGATGACTGAACAATTTTTTAGAACCGGGGAATAACCAGGAATTTTTTTTTTTGATTAAAACGGTCACCCTGGATCTAGGGTATGGAATTCTCTTTCCTTACCGATCTTAGCTATGAAATTCCATACGCTCTCTGATTTAAGAAATTAAATTCCTTACCTTTCTGATCCAGGTCATGGATTTCTGTACCCTTTTTGATCTAGGGTATGAAATTCCATACCCTTTCTGATATATGGTATCGAATTCCCTACCCTTTCTCATCTAAGATATGGAAGTCCCTACGGATTTTTTTATCTCAATGACTGAACAATTTTTGCGAACCGGGAAATAACCAGGAATTTTCTTTCTCGATTGAAACGGTAACCCTGGATCTAGGGTATGGAATTCTGTTTCCTTACCGATCTTGGCCATAGAGTTCCATACCCTCTCTGATCTAAGGTATTGACTTCGCCACCTTTTCCAATCTAGGGTATGAAATTTTGTACCCTCTCCGATCTAGGGTATGGAAATGCATACCCTCTCAAATATAAAGTACGGAATTCCGTACCCTCACTGATCTGAGGTATTCACTTCCTCAGCCTTTCTAATCTAGAGTATGGAATTCTATACTCTCTTCGATCTAGGGTATGGAATTCCATACGCTCTCTGATTTAAGAAATGAAATTCCTTACCTTTCTGATCCAGGTCATGGATCTCTGTACCCTTTCTGATATGGGGTGTGAAATTCTATACCCTTTCTGAAATATGGTATTGAATGCCCTACCCTTTCTGATCTGAAATATGGAAATCTCTACGGATTTTTTTATTTTGATGACTGAAAAACTTTTGCGAACCGGGAAATAACCAGGAATTTTCTTTCTCGATTGAAACGGTCACCCTGGATCTAGAGTATCGAAATTCATACCCTCTTAAATATAGAGTGCGGAATTCCATACCCTCTCTGATCTAAGGTATTTACTTCCCTAGCCTTTCTAATCTAGAGTATGGGATTCTATACTCTCTTCGATCTAGGGTATGGAATTCCATACTCTCTCTAATTAAAGAAATTAAATTCCTTGCCCTTTCTGATCCAGGGCATGTATTTCTCTACCCTTTCTAATCTAGGGCATGGAATTCGATACCCTTTCTGATATAAGGTATTAAATTCCCTACCCTTTCTGATCTAAGATATGGAAGTCCCCACTCTCTCTTATTCAGTCTATGAAATTATGTACCCTATCCAATCTACAATCTAGAGTATGGAATTCTATACTCCTTATACAGATTCCGCCGGCCCTGATCATTGGCCGACATGTACTGGGAGTTTGGGTCGATGGTGGATTCATAGTTACACACAACTAGGATTTTCCTATATTGCAAATCTATAGGCACATATGTAAATGTAAATATATATATGTACGTGTACATGTCGACCGGAGCGTATCCCTGACATGTAGTGTGAGCATGTTCTAAACGCCTGTGAACGTCGACAAACGGGCTTTCCACGCAGTCACGTTCAGTTCACAGTCGGCAAGCGAGAATAATCGAGACTGATCGATTTAGCGTATGCTGATCCATTTTAGGCCGCTTCAATGAAAATGAAAATTGTTAGAGCGATTTTCTATTGTTTTGTTATTCTAAGCCTTTTTTAACGACAAACGTATTTTCTTTAAAGTTTCTTAAAATTCCTTAAATATTCTGAAAATTTATGAAACCCTATGAATTTCCCTGAAATCCCGTAAAACCCTTAAAATAATTTTAAATACTTTGAAAAACTTCAATATTTTCTGGAATCCGTCATAGTCAATTGCAAATTTTTGAAAACCTTTGAAATCCTTGGGAATCATCTGAAATTCTTTAAAATGTTTAGAAACCACTTGAAATCCTGCGAAATCCCTCGCAACTTTTAGAAAGAAATTTAAATCTTTTGAAATAGCTTGGCACTATTTGAAATGCTTCGAATATTTTTACAATATCTACAATCTTTTGAAATACTTTAGGATAACTAGAAATCGCTTGAAATCCCTTAAAATATTTTCAAATCACTTGAAACCTTCAGAACTTTTGTAATATTCCGTGAAATATTTTTAGAAGAATATTTTTAGATCGTTACAATTTTTCTAAAATTTTTGAAACCTTAAAGATCAGTTAAAATCAATGAAAATTCTATAACATTCCTGACAATCCTTCCATAGGCCATGAAATTTTATAATATTCTTGAAAATCCTTTGAAATATTCTTTCCTCACTTGAAATCCTTGAAAAAGCAGCACAGACTAGTATTACAGAATATTCCGTAAATCTAATCGGTTGAGTGCAAAATACTGTACGATTCCTAAATATTTTTCGGCATCTTCAAAAGTTTTGTGATATGCCTTGAACTATTTTTGGATCCACTGAAGACGCTTTAAATCTTTTAAAATCTAAAAAAATCACTTAAAATCTTCCGAAACCGTTTAAAATTCACCAATATTCTTTAAAATACGTCAAATTTCTATAAAATATGTTAGAATAATTTGAAATAATTAGAAATCCCTTGAAATATTTTGAAATACTTGAGAAAAGTTAACTCAAAAATAATAATTTGTAAACAAAATATATGTTCTGAAACCATTTAAAATTTTCTGAAATATTTGAAATCCTAATATCTTTCCTACGCTCATAATTTAAATGATCAATCCCTCCATATTGAAGAAATAACGGCAATAAATTATTTGTTTTTGTTTGATAAAATTAATTTTTATTGTCTTATTGTAGTAGATAATTTGAGATCTGTTTTCACAACAATGATAAAATATTTCGTGACAATGAGGATCACAAATTAAATTAACAGTTGCAAATAAATTAAAAGTTAACAGCGAATATTATTTCAAATTTTCAAATGTTAGATAAGGAAAACCAATATGAGGTGGATCAAGAAACCTTTAAACTCATAACTATTGAGAAATGATGAGCAAGTGTGGAAAGTATTACATACTGAATTAAAGCTGGAACATTAATTTCAAATATAGCAATGCCATCAAATGAATTTCTTCCGATCAGTCTTTGAAGCAAATTGAGTATTAATTCATGACAAAAATCCAAAACAATTATTAAAAAACAATTTTTAATTATACAGTGATTATTTTGCAATGTTTTATAACTGTCAACATCTAATTCACTTCGTACCAAATAGTACTTGTCATAAAAACACGTAAAATATAGTTTCGATAAAAATTGAGAGAATTAAGTATTCGACAGTTTTGAAGACGAGAGTTTTACCAATCGAAGGAACCAGTGAGAAATATTGAAATTAATTTGAATCCTTAAAAAATGATAATCTCTCAGCCGACAAAATTTTCATCGCTATGTCAAAAACTCATTTCTCAAATAAAAATAGCACCGCAGTGGTAAAAAGCTGATTATAAAACTCGTTTTTAATGTTGCGACTCATCAAAAAATACAACAGAACTTTTGCTTTAAAACCCATTCACTTTTTTACATTATTCAGTTCGTAATGGTATCCGCCTCGTACTGGTTTCCACGACTGATTTTACGACTTTTTTTTATTTTTGTTGTTCTGCAGATTCTTATTGTTATGTTCAGAAATATTTTGTTAGATGGTTGCCAATGAAATATTGACTCATATCGAAGCGTCAAAATGACAAGGTTCCTTCTCGGTTTAAAAATCTGGAATTTGAGATTGTAACCATAGCCAATGTTGTGGATTGATTTGATCACATTAAAGTAATTTTTGTGGCATATAGTACTCTGAAGTCAGGGAAAAGATATCGATTTGTGTTCTTGATTTCTGATTATAATTGACACATTAAATTCATTTGAATTTGTTTCCAATTTATCTGTTCCATGTAACTGCATGTAACGTTGTTCTGAGATCCTAATGCAACAATTAGCTTTAAAATTATCTTTTAAATTCAAGCCAAAAGTTTTTTCCTATTTTCAATCTTCATATCGAAGTGTCAAAATGACAAGGTTCCTTCTCGGTTTAAAAATTTGGAAATTGAGATTGTAACCATAGCCGATGTTGTAGGTTGATTCGACCACATGAAAGTAATTTTAGTGGCAGATGGTACTCTGAAATCAGGGAAAAGATATTAATTTGTGTTCTTGATTTGTGATTATACTTGACACATTATATTCATTTGAATTTGCTTCCAATCTCTCTGTTCCAAGTAGCTGCATGTAACATTGTTCTGAGATGCTAATGCAATGATTAGCTTTAAAATTATCTTTTAAATTCAAGCAAAAAGTTTTTTCCTATTTTCAATCCTCATATCAAAGTGTCAAAATGACAAGGTTCCTTCTCGGTTTAAAAAGCTGGGAGTTGAGATTGTAACCATAGCCAATGTTGTGGGTTGATTAGACCACATGAAAGTAATTTTTGTGTCAGATAGTACTCTGAAATCAGGGAAAAGATATCAATTTGTGTTCTTGATTTCCGATTATACTTGATACATGAAATTCATTTGAATTTGATTTCAATCTCTGTTCCATGTAACTTTGTTCTGAGATCCTAACTCAACGATTAGCTTCCAACTCATCTTTTAAATTCAAGCCAAAAGTTTTTTCCTATTTTCAATCCTCAATTCGAAGTGTCAAAATTACAAGGTTCCTTCTCGGTTCAAAAATCTGAAAGTTGAGATTGTAACCCTAGCCAATGTTTTGGGTTGATTTTATCACATGAAAGTAATTTTTGTGGCAGATAGTACTCTGAAATCCGGGAAAATATATCAATTTGTGTTCTTGATTTCTGATTATAATTGACACATTAAATTCATTTGAATTTGCTTTCAATCTCTCTGTTCCATGTAATCTTGTTCTGAGATCCTAATTCAAGGATTAGCTTCCTGATCATTTTTTAAATTCAAACCAAGAGTTTTTCCCTATTTTCAATTCTCAAATCGAAGTGTCAAAATGACAAGGTTCCTTCACGGTTTAAAAATCTTGAAGTTGAGATTATCACCATAGCCAATTTTGTGGGTTGATTTGACCACATGAAAGTAATTGTTGTGTCAGATAGTGCTCTGTAATCAGGAAAAAGATATCAATTTGTGTTCTTGATTTCTGATTATACTTGATACATTAAATTCATATGAATTCACTTTCAATCTCTGTTCAACGTAACCCAGTTCTGAGATCCTAATTCCACGATTAGCTTCCAAATCATCTTTTAAATTCAAGCCAAAAGTTTTTTCCTATTTTCAATCCTCAAATCGAAGTGTCAAAATGACAAGGTTCCTTCTCGGTTTAAAAATCTTGAAGTTGAGATTGTAACCATAGCCAATGTTGTGGGTTGATTTGACCACATGAAAGTAATTTTTGTGGCACACAGTACTCTGAAATCAGGAAAAAGATATCAATTTGTGTTCTTGATTTCTCATTATAATTGACACATTAAATTCATTTGAATTTGCTTCCAATCTGTCTGTTCCATGTAACCTTGTTCTGAGATCCTAATCCAACGATTAGCTTCCAAATAATCTTTTAAATTCAATCCAAAATTTTTTTCCTGTTTTCAATCCAACAATGAGAATATTCCGCGATATCAAGCACCATATATATTTATGACTACACTGTGTCAAGAATTCTTGTAGCAAAATTTACATGAATGTGTACCAAGTTTCCTGCCAGCGTTAAACTCACCTTTCATTCCCTGCTTATATGTTAAGTTTACTTTGCAAAAGCGAACATCGCGCTCATATTCAAAATAAGTAATATGAGAACTCAGCACGTGCGCAACTCTGCAATAATGCATCGGCTGGGGAAAATATATCCCAGGAAATGCGTTCAAACTTATGCATACCTTCTCTCGGATCGAAAGTTTCCCTTCGCAACTACAGAATATCGTTTCTATACAACATTTCGCACGCTTGTATTCCTTCACTCTATTCGGAAAGGCCAAGAAGAACGCGAATTTGTTGTCTGCATTGGGTTCCGATATGCAATAACTTGTGCTATAAAAAGGCGGGCAATATCTTTGAGACCAGGGTAGTACCCCGGCTGTCGAAGGGCACGAAGGGGGTGAGGAAGTCATGAAGTTTCGCGATATTTGAAAGACGGAGAAGCGGAATTCCTTGCGATATCATCGAAGAAGGAAAGAAACTCTATGAAGCGAAGCTGATACCGAGAAAGCTACTCGAAACCTGCCTCAGACGCAGATTTCCAACGCTCGCTCACTCAACCCACCAAAACGATAAGAATTTAATACGGTTGGCAAAGTTTTACTTTTTCTTGCATTACATATCTTTTCCTTTAACTTGCGTCAAAAATAGAAGTGGAAAATGTTTGCGAAGGAAGTTGAGGCATTGAGACATACTTTTTTTTAACTCATGCATGATTTCAGCTCTTTCGGATGCCTGTGAACGGGGGACAAAGTAGTGCTTTTCAAGGATGGTGACATCAGAAGGAGCAAAAGTGTAAAGTGAGAACTCCACGTACGCGTCGCATTCTAGGATGACGCAACGATCCGAAAAAGGACTGTTGCATTAAATTTTGACAAAAGCTTGGGAATTTATGTTCAGAACCCATCGCTGTGCTTCGGAAAGATTAGGGTGATGACTCTTTGGGTGATACACGAAATGAAGAGTGGTTTAGACGATTCAAAAGTGGTCGTACTTCAGCGGAAAGTGACTTTCGCTCTAGCAGGCTTGCAACGGCCAAAAGACCTCAAAATGTGAAACGACTTTGAGTGTTAATTAATACAAATCATCGTTTAATATTGAGGGATAGAGAAAGACCACGAATTTCCAAAAACAATTGTTTCGGAAATTTTGAGTCATGAATTGGTAATGAGCCTGAGTCAGTGGGGACTGGATCATTGACCACGAAAATGCACCTGCCTATTCAGCGCAGCTAATTCAGAAATTTCTGGTGATCTGACTCCCTGTGATTTTTGACTGTTTTTCCAATTAAAGTGTCCACTTAGAGGAAATCGATTTCAAGAAGTAGAGGAAATGGAACTGAATGCTACGAAGCAGCTGTTAGCTATTCCGAAGGGTGACTTTAAGGAATGCTTCCAAAAGTGAGAGGATCGCTAATTGGAGTTTGTGGCTTCAAAGGGAGTACTTTAAAGAGAAAATCTTCGCCAGTGACCAGAATTAACTTTTACTCCTACTACACCACAAGGTCAAATACTTTTCGGAAAGACCACATATATTTATGAAGTGACATTTTGGGCGATAAGAAAACATAAATTATCAATAAATTATTATAATTTAAAGAACATGTATTTTATGTCCATTTTATACATCTTATGTCCATAAACTAATTTACGAGTTAAATAATAATTTAATGAGTTTCAAAATCACTTTCATATTTCAGACTTCACACCCTACTTCCCTCCTTTGCCCTCTTAAAAAAAATTTTCATGCTTTTCTCCCCTATTTTAAGAAACTTCCCCCTTTTTCGCTTTTTCTTGTTTGCTGGTTTGAAAGCGAACTGAATTATTAGAACTTGATCAGAAAATTCAACTACGTTTGTTTAAAAAGTCTAATATTATATTTTTAGTTTAGAATTCATCTCGATTGGTTTTTAATTCTAATATTTGGTTAAAAACTTAATTTTTTTGTTGTAAATCGAACTATTTCGTCAAAAATTAATATTTTATAGTCAAAAATTCAACTACTTGGTTCAAAGTTCAACTAATTTCCTTAACATCCATTTTCTTGATTGAAGATTAATTTTTTTGTTTAAAAATTCAACTATTTTGTGCAAAACACTTTTTTTTTTGCTGAAAATTAAATTCTTTCACTCAAAATGTAACAATTTACTTTATGGTTGAAAATTGTTATTTTTAACTGAAAATTCAACTATTTGGTTGAAAATCATGTATTTTGTTTGAAAAATTCTTTTTTGGTAGAAAATTGATCTTCTTGGTAAAAATTCATCTTTTTTTACTTTAAAATTCAATAATTTGATAGAAAAAGTAAAAATTCGGTTAAAAATTAACTTTTTTGTTGAAAATTCATATTATTGGTTGAAAATTCATCTAGTTGGTTGAAAATTAAACTATTTTTATGAAAATTTAACTGTTTGGTGGAGAGTTAACTTTTTTGTTGGAAAATTGTATTTTCTGGTAGAAAAGTCAACAGTTTTTTTAGATGATGTGCCTTTTTGGCTTCAAAATTCATAATTTTTTTTTAATGAAAGTATTTTGTTGAAAATTCGTCTTTTTTGGTAGAAAATTAATCTTCTTGGTGGAAAACTCATCTTTTTGGTTGAAAATTTGACTTCTTTATTGAAAGTGGAACTAATTTGTTCAAAATGAATTTTTTTAAAATATTTATATCTTTGTTTGAAAATTTAACTTTTGTTTTAAAAAATAATTGTTTTTTATCTGAAAATTCAACTATTCCATTTTTTGTTAGAAATTTATCCTTGATAAATAGAAAATTCAACTGCTTGGTAGAAAATTCATGTATTTTATGGGAAATTCGGCTTTTTGGCTAGAAAATTAATCTTGTTTGTTGAAAATTAATCTTTTTCGTTGAGAATTAAACTATTTGATTCAATATTCATCTTTCTGAATTGAAAATTCATTTATGTGGTTGAGGATTCAACTATTTTGTTGAAGAATATTTTTTTTTCTTTTAATTCAATGGGTTGAAAATAAACTTTTTTGTTAAAAATTTCACTTTTGGGGTTCAAATTCCACTGTCTTCGAAAAAATTCGTCTTTTTGGCCTTTAAGTTCAACTATTTTGGATGAATTTTAATGTTTTTTGTTTGAAAATTGGAACATTTTGTTGAAAATGCATCTTTGTAGTTTGAAAATTCATTTATTTTGATCAAATAATCTTCCTTCGTTGAAAATGAACTTTTGTGTTAAATATCCAACTGCCTTCGAATAAATTAATATTTTTGAATTGAACATTCAACTATTTTTTTAATAGTTTAACTCTTTTGTGAAAAATTTGTCTACTTTTTTCGGTACCTGATGCAATTGTTTGTTTAAAAATTAATCTTTTGTTACTGTAAATTCGTTATTTCGGATTAGAAATTTATCTTTTTTTGATAGAGAATTTAACAAATTTTTATTTTTACAAAATTTTTATTTATTTTTTATTTATTTTTACAAAAAAAATCAATAATAGGTTTAAATATTTCTTTATTGGCAAAATCTTCAAATCTTCAAATGATTTTCCATGTCTTTTAGAAGCTTGAGTGGAAATTTATATTTATAACATAAGAAAATTTGAACTATATTGTGTGGTTTTTAATCGTGTGATGTTAGAAATGAAAAAAAATCTTACATCAAACCGGCTTGATATCATTAGATCATTTCAATTTTGAAAATGAAAATTACTCTTTTTCTTAGAGAAGAATAGAGCCAAAAGTCAAGTCGAATTAGACAAATAAAAAAATGGTATATTGTACAAAATCTAACAATTTAGGATTCTGTCCGCGTGAATACTTCAGAATTTTAATTATAAAAATAGAAATAATATCTTACAAAAACTATTTCAAATTGAAAACGATCACATTTGAATAGTTTCGAATTAAAATATTAAAAATTCGACGGTAAATTTCACCCTTGAATGAAAATTTCTTAGGAAACTAAAACCCCTAATATTTTTAACAATCTTAAAGCTTGCTTTAAAAAAACACTAATTATTTGCTCAAACTTCTATGAATTGTGACTTACATGAAATATTTCAACTGTGTTTTTTTCTTGCAAAATTGAATTTTCGCACTTTTCTTACAAAAATTAACAGTTTTGACAAAATGCTAACGAAAATGTTTGCTTATTTTGTACAAATATTTTTTATAGTTCCTGTTTATATGAAGAAGGAATTCTTTAAGTTTTATGCAACCCAAAACAGTTTTTAACATGAAAAATCTTTTTTGTTAGCATTTTATAAAATCTTCGGTTGTTCTTAAGGAAAATGCGAAATTCAATTTTTTGAAAAAAAATCTCCTGGGCACAAAAATGGTTTGGCCCGCATAAGACTCATAGGATGTCTTTATTATGAAAGCCTAAATTAAAAAATAAATGACGAAAAATAAAACTACGGGGTTTTTGTGAAAATAGGTTTTTGATATATTTTCAGAAAAATAGAAAAATACCTAGTAGATTTAAGACTTTCACAATGATCCATTATAATAAATTTAAATTAAAAATTCAAAGATTTTTCGG
>CAKNYM010052902.1:0-35064 GCA_932195095.1 Andricus curvator
TACCATTTTTATGTGTTATATTTTTCTCTGATATGAAATAATAATAATAATTAATCTTCAATAAAAACGATAAAATTCCAACCAAGAAGATTAATTTTCTACCAAAAAAACATGAATTTTCAACAAAACACATCCATTTTTAATCAAATATTTAAATTTTTCACAAAATTTTCAACCAAAAACTTGAATCTTTTCGAAAAAATGAGTTTTTAACAAAATATTTAAATTTTCTAAAAGATTTTTGACCTATTACCAAAAAGATTAATTTTCTACCAAAGAAGACGAACCCACAATTACATGAATTTTCAACTAAAAAATATTAAATTTTTACCAATTAGATGAACTTTCAACAAAATAGTTTAATTTAAATTACTTTTTCACTTACAAAAAAAATTCTACTTGCAATAGAATAGCTAAAATTTTCGGTAAAAAAAGTAATTTTCAACCAAATAAAATAAATTTTTAACAAAATGGTTAAATTTTCAACCAAACAGATGAATTTTCAACCATATTTTTTAGTGAAAAATTCATGGGTTTTGTGCAAAATTCGACCGTTTGTGTAGAAAATTAATCTTTTTCGTTAAAACTTCATGATTTGGTTGAAAATTCAACTATTTAATGAAGAAATAATCTACTTCGTATGCAATTTAAGGAATTTCGTTAGTCATTTTTTTTTTGAAAATCAATTTTTTAACTGAAATTTTAACCATTCCATTTTTAGTTAAAAATTCACCTTTTTAGTTGAATATTCAATGTAGTTGATTGAAAGTTGATTAAATTTGTCAGAAAATTCAGTTTTTGCTTGAAGATTTTTCATTTTAATTGAAAATAGTTTGATTGAAAATTTAACTATTTTCTTGAAAATCCGTTTTTTTTTTGTTAATAATTAATTTTTTGTACTGAATATTTAAATATTATATTTTTGATGAGAGCTTCCCGTGTGGAAATAGCCCGGGCTGGCCCTGGCACAACAAGGTTGCTGGTCGGTGGCTGGCCGGGCTATGTTTGTTTTTTGAGAGCCTAGCCGTGCGCTGGTCGAAGACTGGCTAGGCAAATTTTTTGTCAAAAACACAGTCGGGAGCTGGCTGGGCTCTGGTCGGGCAAATCTTATGATCAAATTCTCAGACGGTAGCTGGCCGGGCGCTGATTTGGCAAATATTATGAATAAATGCCTAGTCGGATGATGGTAGCAAACGAACACTTTCTTTTAAAGTGAGCGCTTTTGATTGCTGATTACAGTAAAGAACCCGAAGTGAAAACAGTATAACCAAACAGCAGTTTCGTGAGCATAATTCAATTATCAAACCCTGTTTATACCTTGATTATTTTTTCTGATTTTATTAAGAAATGGACAAGTATACAAATCTCGAATTATGATAAATGTATAGCAAACATTTTTAAACAGGGACGATAATGAAAATTATAAATCAATGATGGCAAAAAATATAATACAGATACCAAACTTATAATTGTTTTACGAGCATAATAAAAGATTTTAAATAATATAATACCTAAAATATATAATATTACTATTAGAAGAACTTTCAAATATTACAGAATAAAATAAAACCTTATTGTACTAATCAATTTTTAATTCAAAATTGTACGTGAAAAATATTATAATTTAATTTCCAATCAAAAAGACTATGTTGGTGGCATTGAAAAGTAAAGTAGCATTAGATGTGATGAAGAGCAGACGACAAAAGTCTCGAAACAGCGAGATTTTTGGCGTGACTTTAAAATCAGTCACATTGATTAAGTATATAGTTCCGAAATTTTTATTATGGTAATTTGAAAATCGCGCCGGAAATCTCGCAGTTTCGAGACTTTTGTCGTCTGCTCATTCAATTGACGTAGACTTTTTGGCTGGAAATTAAATTATAATTGGAAGATTTTTATTGAAATGCAATTCAAAAAGTCAAAAGAAAAGGTGGCGCCGGACCACGTGATCGAAGTCAAATTCTTTCGACTTGCATCGACCGGCATCATATGTACATTCATGATCACGTTACATTCATCACGTCTGTTTGGCCGTTTGGCTTTATTTTGTTAAATAAAAGTAATTGGAAACCCTAACAATTGTTTAAAGTAGTGATTTGGAAAACGTAAATTTGACGAGGAGGTAAGAAGTATTGGTTTTGATTTAATGCGTTAGGATTTAAGGAATAAAGAAAGTATACAATTATACGAAGGTTTATAGGTTATGTGATCTTTTTTACCTTCTTTACTTATTTGGATTGTTTCGTTTATTCTAGGTTTGTTTCCTGCCCATTTTCTAGCTTTCAAATGTTTGAAAACAATTTTTATTTGCTTTATTTAAAACCTGTAGTAACACTACTTGAGAATTCACCATTATATTCTTTCACGTGCGCCTTTTCAACTTCCAAAATTATTGATTGTTTTCTGAAGTATTTTGTGATATATGTAGGATAAATACCCATGTGAAAGATTTTATTATAAGAATCAACGTATATTCAGAATATTCTTGAGAAAATTATTTAGGCCAATAATTAACCTAATAATTTTTCGAGCATTAATATGCCAACAATTAATTTCCTACCATTATACTTTTTCACCATAAGGGTTTAGTATTGGTTTATCCATCTTACAGACTTCGGACTCACTGCACTAATTACACTATTTGACACTTTTTTTTAGTGATGACACTATTTTACTACTATTTTGAAGAAAATGACTCTATAAACACTATTTTCTCACAAGTTTCCGCTAATGCCACTATTTCTTCACTTTCGGGTTGAAAATTCATCTGTCTTCTAAAAAAACTCGTCTTTTTGATAGAAAAATCAACTATTCAGTTCATAATTTAATTATTTTGTTGAAAATTCAACTCGGTTGTAATTTTTTTTTCTTTGAAAATTTGACCCTTCTGTTGAAAATTCAACTATTTTGTTAAACATTCGTCTTTTTGGATAGAAATTTGCTCCGTTTGGATAAAAATTAAAACTTTTTTGTAAAAAATTCATCCATTTTGGTACAAAATTCATCTTTCTTGCTTGAAAATTACCTCTTTGTCGAAAATAAAACTTTTGGTGTTAAAATTTCAACTATCGTCTAAAAATTTTTTTTTCTAATTGAAAAATTAACTATTTGGTTGAAAATGTAACAGTTCGGTGAAAAATTCAAAAAATATTTGGTTGCAAATTGATCTTTGTTTGTTAAAAATTATCATTTTTGTTAAAAATTCATCTTTGCGGGTTTGAAAGTCAAATGTTTTGTAGAAAATTAATCTTTTTGGCTAAAAAAATTTAACAATTTGGTGAAAAATTCAACTATTTGGTTGGAGTTTATTCTTTTTTTGTTTGAAATTTTAACTACTTGGAGAAAAGTTTGACTTTTTTGTTCACAATTCAATTATTATGTCGAAAATTCTACTATTCTGTGAAAAAGTAATCTTTTTTGGTCGCAAATTCGACTGTTTCGTTGAACATTCGTCTTTTTGGATAGAAAATTCATTTTTTTCGTAGAAAATTCAGCTTTCTTGGTTTAAAATGAACTTTTTTGTTGAAAATTCAACTATTTGGTTAAAAACTCAACTATTTGGTTTACTATTTATCTTTTTTGGTTGACAATGAACTTCTTTTTTGACAATTCATGTTTCTAGTTTAAAAGTCAAATGTTTTGTAGAAAATTCGTTTTTTGGCTTGAAGAATGTAACAGTTTGATCTCGAGTTTGGTTAAAATCCTTGTTCTCTCTCGACTGACAAATCTTTCTTGGTTGACAATTCAACACTTTTGTAGAAAATCCGTCTTTTTTGGTTGGAAATGAATCCGTTTTGGATGTCGTTTACTATACTGTTTTTATTAGAAATAAAAATATTTGTTGGTTGACTCATAAACTATTACATTTTTCGTCGAGAATTTATCTTTTTTAGTTGAAAATTTAACTGCTTTGTTGAACATTCGTCTTTTTGGATAGAGAATTCGTCCTTTCGAATTGAAAGTTCAGTTTTTTTGTTAGAAAATTGATCTTTCTCGGTTGCAAATGAACCTTTTTGTTGAAAATTCAACTTTTCGGGTTAAAAATAAAACTGTCGTCTTAAAAATTCGTCAATTTTGCTTGATAGATAGCTTCTTATAAATAAGTTTTATACTTTAAAAATTTGAGAACACTATTTTGAAACTATTTTTTGAAATTTGGCCTGATCTTATTAAATATGTCAATTGAAAATAAATGCATCGAATGCTTCATTATCATCATTATTTTATATATTCCATATTTAATGTTAAAGTTAAAACAAGTGTAATATTAAATTTACACATACATAGATTTGAATATATAAGAAGGTATCAGAATTTAAAATATTCAATGCGACGATATGCAAATTGATTCGTACCTTCCAATTAAGAGTATAAAATGGTATTATTTAATTTTTCTAGCATGATAGATGGATGCATGATTAATAAATGTAAATATTTCTTTTGCAGTGTAAAAATGGCAAGCGATGATGACTCGTATGTGTACCAGTTAATTAATTTTATCGTCCCTGGTCCACGAACGTCTTTATTATACAAAAAAAATAAAAATAAAATTGATCTTGTAACTAAGTGGCATATGCTCTTCATAAAATTTAAACCCAATTAATTTAAATCTACTACAACACCAATTGATCTTGGCCGGGCCACGGTCGGGCAGCCCAGCCATATCACGGCCTTGCTTCATGGCCGGACGCTGGCCAGCGCAGCGTGACGATGCTGGCCGGATTCCGACCACAAACCCCGGTCACAGCCCGACTTAAAGTCGGGCTCTCCAGCCGGAAAATGGCCAGCCCCCGACTTAAATTTCCACCCGGGTTGTCTTTCTTAATTGAAAATTCATGTATTTTGTTGAAATTTGTATTTTTTTGTTGTTGCAAATTTGTCTCTTTCGGCAGAAAATTAATATTCTTTGTTTAAAATTCATATTATTATTTGAAAATTCAACTATTTGGTTGAAAATTAATCTACTTTATTAAAAATTAAACAATTTGGTTGGAAAGTATCCTTTTTGTTTGAAAATTAGTTTTTTTTTTTGCTGGACTCAACTATTTTCTTAGAAATTCATGTATTTTGGTTGACTCCAACTATTTTCCATTTAACTAGACCATGACATGCACGGAAAAAATTTATCCGTGAAGAAGTCACGAACTTGTAGCTAGGTCTCGGATACGAGATAAAAAAATGAAACATTAAATCCTTATTTCTATGAGAAATATATGCATAAATTTCGAAGTTTCTTACGAACAGTTCGAATTTCCTACGAACAGTTCCTGAAAATTTCAGACTGAAATAAAAAGAGGAAAAATTTTATTTGTGCGATTTAATTTTATATTAATTTATAAATTCGCAACTCAGAAGATTCGAACCTCAAACACTGCTGACTCACCAGTTTCTAAACATAAACCAGGAGTGCGTAAACACGCGCAGCCATCGAGGCCAAACAAAATAGCTATTATAAAACTTCTAGCCACTCATTCGACGAGCTCGAGGCACACATACGAGCGCCCACACGCACCGCGCGTGTGTGCGTGGCCCACGTACAGGGCGACTTAGTTTGGAGTTCCCAGATTTGTCGGGCAAGCTCGTGAGTGCTCTGAGAATCTTTTCCCAATCACTCGTAATATTTTTGTAATTATTCACGTAAAAAAAAGTGATGAACCGTTTTAGAATTTTCACATCGAGTTCCTCAATCTTTCTCAAAGTTCGCAGGTTATTTACGAAAATACATAAATATCTGCTGAATTTTTCTCATATCCGAGACCTAGCTACTAGTTCGTGACTTTTTTACGGATAAATTTTTTCCGTGTGCACGTGCTTACGCTAAAAATATGTTTTCTACATTCTTGTAAGTGGGTCAAGATAACATTATTCAGCTTGAAAATGTATGCCATGTTGACAAAAAATAATAATTTTTTTTGGAACACGTCTATCTTATACATATACTTACACACATATACATTTATACACACACTCATGTATATACATATTTTTTTGGAAATATTTCAGAAGAATAACAAAATTTCTAAGATTCCTGGGATAATTTCAAAAGATTTTTTATTACGAAAAATTAATTTTTGAAGAAAATGTAAACAGATTCTGAAACATTCTAAAAAGAAATATTTCAATCATTTCAAAAGATATGTACAAGTTTTTAGTGAGATTTTAAAATAATTGATAGTTTCGAGAAATTAAAAAAAATGAAAAAAATGTAGAGTTTTGGATATTTTGTATACAAAATTTTGAAAGATTTTAAGAGTTTAAAAAAAAGTTATTTTATTTTTTCGAATTTATCGTAATGTACTTTTTTCTATAAATTAATAATCTGGAAAACGAGGCTTTTTGAAAATATTAAAATATTAGTTTACAGTTTTAACTTTATCAAGTTTATTTCTTTACAAAATTAATATATTGTAACATTATCATAATTCTAACCGGGGATCGATTTTCTGTTTACGAATATTCTCAATTTAATTATAACTGCCGTTGGCTCATTTTAGTAAAAGATCTTAAATTTACCAAAAGTTATATTAATTTTTAGAAATGGTAGTGTTGCGTTTTAAACTAATACCAATGATATTTATTTTCATCGAGAGATTCGTTCAATTTGCGTTTACTTTTTTCTGTCCAGTAAATTGCAATCAACAGTATAAATTGATTCCAATACTGATAGAACAACAAAAATAGCCCTAACCATTTTACAACTAAACTTGACGTTTAAATAAACAAGAATAGAGTGAGATTAATTCTCACCAGTAAAATTCCCACTGAAATTTAAATCATTAATTAAAAACAAAAAGCGACGGATTGTGGATTCAACTCAAGGGAGAGATGATTGCGTATTTTAGCGATGACTTGAATTTAATTTTATAGATCTCTCTCATGAGATCTATTTGAGATTATTACACATAATTACATGTTCATTTGCGTGTTTTTTCGCACAACGAGGTCTTCATAATTAAATAAGGTGCAAGGGCCGTACGAGGAGGCACAAATTTTAACTTTATTTAAATTTGGTGACTGAATTTTTTGTTCTTCTCCATAAAATTTTGTATTAACAACCCTAAACTTTACTCGTACAACGAGGTCCTCATAATTGAATAAGGTGCAAGGTCATTACGAGGAAGCATAATTTTATTTTTATTTAAATTAACAAGTTTCCCACAAACATTCAATTCAATATTCAGGATGCAATCTGTAAGTTCTGGTATTATTGGGACTGCTATCTCGCGAGTTACAACTCCCAAGCTGATGGGAATTGAAGCTTCGCCCATGACGTACTCTAAGGTACCATTCACCATCATGACCGCTCCCCTCTTGTTGAGGTTTAATTTATTATTTCCCGCTTAAATGATTTGTAGCTTGTTCGCGCCCATAAAAGTATTCATCCATCCTGTGTCCACCAATGAATGAAGAAGTTTCCCACCTAACATGACGTCAATATAGAATCCTGCGGCTCTACCTCTACTTAGCTTAGGGTTGAAGGGTGCACCAGGATTCCGAACACCTCCGTCCAGATCGTTAACGATCTGTACTTTATAGATCTCAGATTCTCTTGAATCTTGACTAAGTTGATTAGAGTCGGTCTCGACTCTCGAATTTATATTTAATTGATGAGAGTTGCCCACAAATCCTGAAGTTTATATTCTGGAGTGGCTCAGCTCATTATTGGCAGTGTCAATTGATCAATTGTCAATGGGATCCCGCCTATGCGACCGGTTGATTGAGCTCGTCTGTCGATGTTTGTTTGTTAAGTCAGCCATGTAACTCATTGCCAATGTTGAACTTATTTGATGAATTTCTATTGTAGAATTAGGTAGCGTTATGTCCGGTTCATTCGTCCTAATTTGGGTCTGCTTAGGGAAAAAGGTAGCAGCATCGACCCGAAGTTTACTCTCCCTTATCGGTTTCCTCGCAATAGGCTGAGTCACAAGTGCTTCTGACTTGATCCGCCTTGCTGCAGTTGTGGCAGAATTTATGGCATTTACTCGGACACTTCTTCCAATGATGATCATCACCATTGCAATTGAAGCAGGGTGGTTCCTGCTTAGGTTGGATCCTGGGCTTTTGACTCCCTTCGAGAGTCCCGCCTCTAGGAGATCCTTTTGATCTTGAAGAATCCCTAGGCTCATCCGCCTTTGGATTCTTATTTCCAGAGGGCTTTTTTCCTTTATCTGACCCTTCCGAATTTGATTTAGACTTATCGCTTGCCGAGTCCTTTCTATCTCGGATCGTTACCAGCTCTAGACGGACTTTACCTAGCTTCTCAATTGCTGAGCCTTGATTTGCCTCCCTGACGGCACTTCCGCTCGAATTCTTCCTAGTGGGAGTATTGAGTACGGCCGCGGAAACAGCCTGGCGCCATCTGTTGCCTAAAAGCGGCGATTTTTTAGGGATGAATTCCACTTGTTTACATGCGATTGAAAATAAATAAATTTTTACTGAAAATAAGAGTTTAACTATCGGATAACGAGAGTGTCTGTAGAAAAACTGATAAAATCTCGATTTAGGGAAAAAAACTTTTGCTCTAGTTTATTAAACGGTTTGATCGGAGTTGATTTTTGAATTTCTCTGTCTATGACAGACCTCCTATCGGATTACAAATATCACATACAATATGTCAGTACTCTTGTTTTTCGAAAAAGGTATCAAGGCAAAGTATTGTGTTAATTGGATAAGTAATATTATATATATTCGCAAATTTATACGATCTATTATTTTTGTAAAAGTAATGCTAGTTGTCAGATTTTGAGGTTAGAAAGTTTAATTATCCCAGAATATTTATGGAGTATATTTTATTTTAATTTAAATGAAATTGAGTTTTTTATTAGTTGTCTTGAGTTTCAAGTGAAACTTTTTTTTAACAATTCGCTATGTCATGTGAAAAAACTTTTTGCTTATGTTTGTTGATTATGGCAGAAGCGACAGAAGACAGAACGCAGTCAAAAAGCTAGGAAAGGTAATTTGCATTGTTGTGCTGTGTTAGGAAATTTACAATTATAGATTTCCCTAATACTTCTCTTTATGTTACAATATATTTTTTATTTAATAAACACCTGTAATTTAACGTCGTATGGGGGAGAACCGGGAGAACTAACAGACGTTTGTCTAATAATGCTGCACTAAATTTTGCTTATTCCATTCACTTTCAACTCCTCCACTCTACCATATGAATTACTGCTCAACTTTTTCCCTTATTGAGTATTTCAGGGTTGAAATCGATAGAATGACTTATAGCTTGAAATCCTGTTTTAATTGAAATATTCATCATCAATCGACTTGTTGACATTCGGCCGGTAATTTTTAAGGTTATGTTCATAACCAACAACGAAACTAGAACGGGTTTAACTGGAATGAAAAGACAATTTTTTCACGAAATCTTTTTGCGAGAAAGTTCCTTCCCTAAAAAATTTTCGGCTTTCGCCGCTGCGGGCGCTGTCTGTCATATCCGGTAAATATCAAGGTCATGTCCATACTCAATAGACAAACACCAGGAAAAATTAATCTTCCTTTTTGGTAGGTTGCATTTCATGCTCCATGGTGCTCAGAGTCCTGTCCGCGTCAGCGGCCAGGAATGCCAATCCGTTATAGTCCAAGAACTCGTGGCGCCTAAGTAATCGCTTTATGGCGGAACGCAGATTAGTATACGCCCTATCTATCTGCTCTTGTAGTGTCACTGGACTTGAAATTCTCCGATATCAGCCCTGCATACAGATTAGATAATTCGACGACAATTCCTCGTTTCCTTGGTGTCTTTTAGCCACCAGTTTGTCCAGTTTCCATTGGTAATTGATATTACCGAACTGGGCACGAAAGGCCAAAGCATTGCTGTTAACATTTCCTCGTGGGAGAGGTAACACAACCCCTTACCATTCTGGATTTTGAATGAAAACGCTCTACGCTGATGTGTTTATTCCCAGAATATTTAATGCCCCAATTATTTACTATTGATTCCAAGGTTTTATCCCGCCTTGTAAGAGGGGTATCACACGCTGGGGGTCCTCAACCAACTATTTCACGGCCCGCCCCGGCCGATTCTGGGTAGCCCGGGCCACACGACCCGCAAAGCATGCAAGTTACTGGTTTGCACGCGAGTTCAGCTAAGCCCAATGCTTGGGCTCCTATATCATTGTCGGCCACTCCAAAATCTATTAACTCGTTAACTGGGAAAGCAACTACTTTAATTCTCGCTTACATTTTGGTTAACTTTTTTAATTTTCATGAATTGTAGATTACCCATCGCACTACGAGCCAAACTCCTGACCGGCGCTCAAATTTAGCACGATCACGACAACTTCTCCTATTTAAATGATAATCTCGGATCACTTGTCCGATTTTCACTAATCTTTGAGTTTTAGTATTTATGTTTACCCAATTGATTTGTTTTTATTTAATTTATTAATTATTACTCAATTAGTAAATTTTTACTGAATCAATTAATTTTCAATTGATTAATTCTTACTTAATTAATCAATTTTCTATTAATTAATTAATCTTTATCAATTAATCAATTTTCACTTTGTTTCTCCTTACTCAGTTTTTCTCACCCAACGTTCACGGGCGCCATTATAATACATTAGCCATTATAATACAAACCCTAAATGAACAAAAAGTCCTTAAACCATTTTCAATTTCAATATCCATTTAATACATGGATTAAATTATATTCTTGAAATACGCGCTGCCCTCTATCGGATTCTATGTAACTCTCCGCTAGCTCGAAACAAAGGGGGTAGGGTTAGAAAAAACCTGAGCAAGGACGAACACATTAATTGGAAGTTATGAATAAAAAACTCCCACAAGTACGTGTAACAATGAAAGAAATAAAATTTCATTGACGGTCATAATTGCCTCAAACCTCAAAAATAATTCCGTAAGAGAAACAAATATTAACCGTCCAGTGAAATGCCCCGAACAACTTAACGACCGATAGTTTATATCGAGCTTCCATTAAAATTCCATTTACAAATTATTTCATTTCTCCCGAAAAAATGATCAAAACGAATTCATTCTATAAACAAATTCTTTCAATTCGCCCGGAAAAATCCATTAAAACGAGTACATTCCATTTACAAATTCTTCCAATTCGTCCGGAAAAATCAATTGAAACGAATTGATTCCATTTCCAAATTCTTCCAATTCGCCCGGAAAAATCAATTAAGACGAATTGACATTAGCTGACAGTTTGTCGTAATAGTTATCCATTAGGGTGGATCGGAAACTGTTCAACATGGCGCCCTATTCGTGGCTCTATAGGTCAGACAAGGTCGACCCCAGGTTGGAGGTTTGACTGACAGAATTTACACTGGGCATGTTTTTTTTTTTTACGGTAAGACCCGAATACAACAAAAATGACTATTTATCCGAAGTCAAATGTACGAGTCCGCTACGATAATCTATTTGTAGTTAATTACGACCGATGTACCTGTACCTATCCTAATTTTCCGTCCCATCCCGCATTACGTTAGTCCAGAATCTATCTTAATTAATGTGTGCCGGCAAGATTGTCGCTAAGTCGAAAGATCAGGCCGGCCCATCATTAAATGTTCAAAACTGGACTGGTCAACTTGAATAGTCAGTCCTTGATTTTCAGTCGACTTTCAAAAATGGCGACGACCTTACATCACCTTTCCTGTCAACAGTCGCGCCATTTTGGAAGTACCAGGCGTCACTATTTTACACATTACCGTTAAACTAATGCTTCAATAGGGAGATTTTGCTGATCGTTCTGCAACATACGGTAAACGCTAAAGTCATGTGATGATGTTTCTACGCATGCTCTGCGGTTAGCGTGAGAGTTTAGCGTTACCGTTTTCCGCTATCTGACGTTAATTAGCATAACATTTATGTCGGATGTCGGTCGGATAAAAAAAACCATGTCGAAAGAAAGATTCCGCTTTTCAATAAACGACGATTTATTGCAACTAAGCGAAATTATGGCACGAAATCCATACTTAAAAGCGAGTGAGTGGAACAGCGTTCACGAAAACATTGTTAAAGCAACGTCCAAAAATTTTACTTTGTGTGCTATAAAAGAGCACGTCGATCACATGTTGAAACTGTGGACGAAACAGGACTTAGCAAACTTAAGAAAGTAAGTACTTAGGATCAGGTATGAAACATTTTTCTAGATTTCTTTGAAATTAATCCGTTTCCTAAATAAAGGCAATATTAGAGTTCAATCTAATTTATGAATACGATCTCGAGTTGAACCGTAGATTGACACAATAAAAGTCCACACTTTATAATAATTATGTAAGTTTTAATTATTATAGTAAGTAAAATTAGTACAATTGAACGTTACGACCACTTGACCTAAACTTTCGGCTCTTTTGCCCACAATCTCGGTCCACGATACGACTCAACAGCCTCGCAATTCCATACTAACGTTCTTCAAAGTTTTTCTAACAACCGCACGTCACCTAGCAACCTTGTATAAAAGCACTATATATTTATTTTCCCAACAGCAATTACGTTTATTTTTAAATTCTTGTAAGAGAAATCAATAAAGCAATTTTGAAAAGACGCAACGATCAGCAAAATAGTGTTTTTGATTTGTACATCTTTATATAAATATGAGGCGAATATAAAAATTTTTGCTCTAATCCGAGCCAAAGCTTGAAAAGATGTCGTTTGTAAAAATAATTATTACACATGTTTTGTTTCTCAATAAAAAATCCTAACTTGAGAAATGGCCTTTTTTGGCAGAAAGTAGAGGAAAAATGAGTTTTAGATATACCTTTGCAATATTTCATCGGCATTCTATCTGTCACATACCGACTTTTTGTTTAACAGGTCGGACACAGAGGAAGAAGACACTGAAAATGAGCAGTTGCGCCAAGATGCAGCAGAACTTGTTAGAGATTTTCGAGGTAAAATCGCGACCAACAGGCGCAAAGGTAATTTGGAAGGAAAGTCTAAAGCTGCATGTGCTGAAGCTTGGAATGTAGCTGCTGCTGTATGTTCTCCTGTACAATGTGAATGGACTACACGTTTGTATTTATATTTCTATTAAATCTACAAAAGAAAGTATTTCTTTTCATTCTAGTAATGCACTATTTGATCACTCTCGTCTCCTTTCAGAGAGTATTCTGGATTCTGAGATGTCAGGGCAAATGTCGCTAAAAGCAGAAACGCTGAAAGATGATGACATTGAAGTTCACGGACCACCTGCCTTGTACTCGATTTCAGAAAATGAAGTTCAAGAGCGACCTTCCTGTTCGTCGACTTCAGAAAATGAAGTTCAACGGTGACCTTCCTGTTCATCGACTTCAGGAAACAGTAGTGGCGGAAGTGTCGCAAGTATGTATACGAAAAACACTAGATTGCAAAATTGCATGGGATTGCAAAATATACCATGGATTATTCTTTATTATTATTATATCAGTG
This sequence comes from Andricus curvator, assembly GCA_932195095.1. Taxonomy (NCBI): domain Eukaryota; kingdom Metazoa; phylum Arthropoda; class Insecta; order Hymenoptera; family Cynipidae; genus Andricus; species Andricus curvator. The sequence goes on from CAKNYM010052902.1 coordinate 13,384, forward strand.
TGTCTTAGAAAATGCAAAAATACATGAAAAATGTGAAAATAATTTGAAAGTCCTTCGATATGATTAAAATTCATATATATATATGACATCACCAAAACACCAAAAAGTTGTAGATGCGGTTCAAAACGATCGAACGCGCAGAGCATCCGACAATGGGTCGGTAAATAATGCCGATCGTCCTAGAGTCCGGGGTGCTGAAAATAATATAGATGGAAACACGACGACGAACCGGCAAAACGCCCACATTGCGTGAACGGATCAACTCAAGGATGACTTGCTAGACTTCTACGATGCCAACATTATTCCTGTTCACCGAGGCTTTATGCCACGTATGCACACTCTGTGGTGCCAGAAACACCCAGAGCTTCAGCAGGTTTTGATTAAGTCATTGCGAAATCAACGTGCTCACCTCTGGAGAAATGTATATGTATGCAGACCGCTTTCCCAACCGCTGCTTGATCAAGCTGCAGACGAAGATGACGAAGCGAAATTAAGACCAACCGCGGAAAACAGGCACCTTCTGAGAGCTGATCGCGATTTTAGGACGAGAAGGAACATTAACATACAAGTTCCTCCTAAGCCTAAAGATCTGGCTGAAATGGATATATCCCTTCGTGAATATATCTCGCAAGAGTCCGACCTCTAGACCATCGATTGCTCAGTTTGTGGTGCTGCAAGAGCTTTGGCTGATTCATATCGAAAGCTAAAACCGACGATGGCTTAAATGACCAAAAGATTCTTGCATCAACTGAACAAGAAGATTAGATGGGCAAGACAGAATGCGTCCTGTGTGCAATGTGTGATTGACTACATAACATCTGGTGGACTGTTCACGGAAAGGGTTCGAAAGTTCGCCCAAGAACTGAGGATCTTGAATCACACACTAAACAAGTCAAAGCTGCTGACAATCAAGCAGCATATTGTTGACAAAATACAGGTGTGATCTGACGCAACGATGAGAATACAGAAGAGGTAGAGATGGGTCAGGAAGAATCAACATTTTCTCGCTGACCTATCACGCCTTTTCAGCGAACTCCCTGTTTCTATCACAAATTTACCCAAGCCCAAGGAGGTAGAAACTTTTTGGAGAGAGGTATACAAGATCCCGAAAACACTAGAGTTAAAAGAAGATACTGCCAATATCATCCGCTTCAAAGAGTTTTGCGACAACCTCATAAAATCTGAGGAGGAATGTCCATCAATCTTTACCGAAGAGGTGAAAAAAGCACCTAGAGGTATGAAGGACTTTTCCGCTGCTGGACCGGATTGTATCAAGAGCATCTGGAGGAAGAAGTTTACTTCTACACACGAACATTTGACCTGCATATTCACCTCACATTTTGAGTCGGAGATGCCCATTCCGCAGTGGCTGGTGTTAGAACGCACTATACTCCTACATAAAAAAGGCAGCTTGTCCAATACAGAGAGTTGCAGGCCAAATACTTGTTTGAACACTGTAGGAGATCTTTACAGCTGTCCTAAACAACAAAATTATTCGAGGAATTGAGCCTGTGTGGCAAGAGTTGTACGAACAAGGTGGCTCGAAAAAATTTGTAGCAGGCTATCGAGAGAACCTGCTAATGGACAGTTATGTCTGTAAAGACGCTGCAGCCCATCAGCGCGTCCTGTTAATGACCTGAAATGACTACTGGAAAGTCTCCGATTCACCCTCTCATAGACTTATCATCTGTCTGTCAGAAAAGATTGAAAGTGCATCCACACAGTGACATGCATAGAGAGATTGGTGCCTCATTGGAAACCTAGATTTACTATCTCATCTAGAAATTATCGTGTGACAACAAATAACGTCATCTTCCAGAGGGGCGTCTTTCAGGATGATACCATGAGCCCTTTGCTTTTTTGCATCACACTTCTGCCTCTATCTCTCGCACTACGAAATTCTTCTGCATACCTCTGTGGCGACACTAATCAGCGCGAGCATAAGGTCACTCATCTATTTTATATGGATGACCTGAAGATCTATGCTTCTGGTAAAATTAAACTTCAAACTGCTATAAATATCGTCAAGAAGTACACAGAAGTGATTGGGATGACCTTTGGTTTGGACAAGTGGGCCAAAATTAATCTGAAGAAAGGAACGATTACTGGCGTACCCAAGGACCCAGAGCTTGTGGATATAAGTGTTATTAGACATCTTAATACTGGCCAGACCTATATATACCTGGGCGTGCCTCAAATCCGCATTCAGGACGTAGCAATAGTGAAGGAGTCTCTCCGAAGCAGATACAAGCGTCTCCTTCGACAGATTTGGTCTTCCAATCTTTCGGCGGTGAACAAGAGAACAAGATATGTGCGACTAACATGCTTGCCGTCCCGGTTCTACTTTACTCGTTGGGGGTGGTTCAATAGACGAAGAACGGGCTAATGGACCTTGATATCACCACACGTAAGATCATGCATAAAGAATTGTTCTAATTACAGCTTACATCGTTGCAAATGACAGAGATCCTCTCCTAAAAATGGTCAGGAACCACGAGATGATTGGCAAAGGAGCGTCCATTTACAGAGCCGAGCAGTAAGCGGCCAACACCCTTGGCCTGAATCTTAACATCAGCTTGGCGCCGCCAAGCCTTGAAAAAGAGTATCCTGGTGGCGCCAGGCCCCGAGAGACCTCAAATACACCACAGATTTTACTGTTTTTTTTTTCTTTCAAATCAATAAAATGTGATTTTAATGGACATAACGATATGCTGCGTCAAAAATTTCAACGAAACTAAATATAGCTGCATATTTTGAGAAAATGTCGTGCTTTAATTTAAAAAAAAAACCTTGATACCTCATAAATTGCAAAGATCACAGCTTTTTTAAACTGAAAATGGCAAAAGACTCATTTTATCCTTAAAATTTTCAAATTTTCATAAACAATGTATAAATTTCGCTCCACTTCTACGTATAAAAACATATTTCATTGGCAAGCCAATTGTAAACATGTTCACTCTACAGAAATTCTATAAAAAAACTATTTGCTTCTGAATTCTTATTTATGACCATATTAGTAATTTTTTAACAATTTTTCAGTTTGGTTAGCCTTACATTTTTTGCATATTCATATAATTCATTCACAATTAAGAAATCGCAATTGCTTTTTTTTTGTTGTATAACATTTCGTAATATAAGAATTTCAAGCGGAGTTTTTGTTGAAACCGGAATTAACACTATAAATAAAATTATAGATAAAGCAAGCTTGAATGAAACCAACGTTAGTCACCTTTTTTCAACAGCAAAGCAAAAGGAAATGGAAGGAGCTGGAATACACAGCCACGCAAAAAAAAAAAAGAAAGTGTCGTGATCTGTGGACGCCCCATATGTTTCCCTATGGATTTTGACGCGCTCAATCCGAATTCGATGTCAGAATTTGCCCTACGCGTAAGCGTTTCACCCTAACCTTAAGAAACTTGGAAAAATTAGTATTTCCTGTTCTGGGCATGAGGCATATCAATTCTTATGTTTTTCGATGCACTGAATGCGAATTGACGGCTAGTGCTGATTGCGTGAGATGTTTAAGCCTGACTCTACTCTCATGTTCCTTTACAATTTGGCTCGCCGCGCTCTCGGATTCTCCAATATAGACTTTTTCACCAGAACAAGGGATTTTATATACTGCCTGACCCGACGCCGATACTGAGGTTCCTAATACCTGCATCGTAAAACACTTTCTTCTTGTGCCTGCCATGACGGCATGAACGCCGTTCACCCAGGGACTCAGCCAGTATCGCCAACCCTTTTAGCATTTTTCGCTTTTGCCTGTAACCAGGGCACCTCCACGTGGTGACGGTGGGCAACGGATCCATACTGGCCGAGTCCCTGGGTAAACGGCGTTCATTCCGTCATGGCAGGCACATAAAGAAAGTGTTTTACGATGCAGGCATTAGGAACCTCAGTATCGGCGTCTAGTCAGAGAGCATATAAAATCCCTTGTTCTTGTCGAAAAGTCTATATTGGAGAAACCGGGAGAGCGGTGAGCCAACGTGTAAAGGAACATGAGAGTAAAGTCAGGTTAGGTTAGGTTAGGTGAGTTGAAGTTAGGTCACGTCAATTGTAAGAATAAGACTCTGCTGATATAGGCGGCAAAAAAAATCAGCCTTCAAGGCAGTATATCACAATTTTATATCATTTTATTGAGTTTTTTTTAGGTAAGTGTTGAAGTACAACGTCTGGGATCAATTTCGACCGCTAATTCGCATTCAGTGCATGGAAAAACATTAGAATTGATATGCCTCATCCCCAGGACAGGAAATACTAATTTTTTCAATTTTATTGAGGTTAGGGTGAAACGCTGACGTGTGGGTCAAATTCTGACACCGGATTCGGATGCAGAGCGTCAAAATCCATCTGAAAACATATGTCGCGTTCCCAGATCACGACACTTTTTTTGTGTGGATTTGATAGCTTTAACCAAGATATTCACAACAGTCATATTTTCATTTAAACAGGTACTGGCTGTAAGAGGAAATAATAAGGAAAGGCGCTTCAATCTTTTAGAGGCATTGGACACGAGAGGAGAAGACGTTCCAATACTTAAAACCTGGCTTAGTCGAACAAATAATGTTTGATTACATCACGACATAATTAATTAAATGATTAACATAATCGCCAATGAAGATGAGCGTCATCATGTAGAACTAGTCAAATCAGATGTTTTCAGATGGAAACAAGTCTTAATTTGCTTTAGAATCTTAACCGATGATTTGCCAATTAGAGAAATTTGTATGGGGTTTTACGAAACGTACAGGACAAAATCAGAAACGCTGTTTAATATCGTTACTGGCATCCTCCTTCGATATGACGTGAATATTAAACACTTTAGAGGCTCATGCTACGGCGGGGCTAAATATGTGAGTAGCTGTTTATCTGGTCTTCCAGCTCACATAAAAGAAGTAGTACCTAATAGCATATTGTGTATCAAGGGCGTAAAGAAGGCTATTTTGACGAGGCAAAATAGCCGTACTCCCTTGATACGCACCATACTTTTTGTCCTACCCTTCTTGAAAACAAGCATGTTAAGCAGATAGAGGATGTTTGGTGTACTTGACAATTTTAGATTATGAGTGAAAGAAAGAAATAGCGTACTTTGCAGAAGGAAGACTGTGGGGTCCAGCGATACAATTTTTTTAAAGATAAAGATAATTATGTGAAGCGGGCGTAAAGTTTTATGTAGCGGGCGTAAAGTTTTATGTAGCGGGCGTAAAGTTTCATGTTGGCCCGGCGGCGGAGTGCGCATGTGCGAACGTCACTGGGCTAAAAGCGGCCACATTACGCCTGCCTCACGTGCATGCAATGGCGCGTTTTCAAGGGGGGTCGGACAAAAAGTTCTTTTTGTGCACTGCAGTCCACATAATTTGAACCTTGTTGTTCAAGATTCAATAGAAGACCTATGTGCTCGAAATTGAAATTGCTGTATGGTCTCAAAAAGCATAACTTTCTTTGAGGAGATTAACGCAGACCGCACAGTAGATTACATAGCATCTGCTAAGGCAGCCGGGTTACTCAAGCAACTCCAGAGTTTTGAGTTTTACTTTTTGCTTACCGTAATGATTGAAATCTTCCACAGATTCGAAATACTGAATACGGATTTACAAAAATCTGACCTCAGTATCAGGAAATCTCACAAGAAAGTTGAATCAGTCCTAATCAGTCAGACTCAAAATTGGGAAGCTACGTTCAACAAAGCATGGGCTGATGTAGTAAAGAGTGCAAAAAATCTTAATGTAGACGCACTCGAAGTACCTCGACAGGAAAAAACTCCACAACGGTTTGGAACGGAAGGTGTTTCAGATGTATTTTCAAAGTCTGAGAGCTACTACTGGAAACTATTTTCGAAATTTTTGATCAGGTCTTAAGCTTCATGAATAGTCGGTTTACATCTGAAACAATGGACCTTCTGTACATATTCGAAAACTTTTTGATTGGTCAGGAAGGCTCTTGTGATGAGATCATACAGTTTTATAAACACGGAAATTCCGACCCAATAAAACTCAAATTGCACCGTGATATGCTTTATGAAAGGTAATGCTAAGATCATTGCAAATGAAAGAGATCCTCTAGAAAGCCGCGGGGCAGGCGGCCGGGATTCTTGGCCTAAATTTGAAGATTAGAAGGGAGGAAAGTGCAGTAATCCATCTGGATGCCTCAATTCTCAAAGCCGAAGTAAAAGAAGCAGAGGTTAAAGTATTCAGCCAACAGCTACTCGACAAAAAAATGCACGGACACTATCACAGAAATGTAAAAGATCACTCCTTGTCGACGGAGCAAGGTTTTGTATCGTGACCGCATTTTGCGTCAAGAAGTTTCGAGCGATAAATAAGAGACGTGTCATGCACACGCTGAGTACCTAGTATACATACTATCCGAATGTGCCACTCACGCGGGTACGACGTATCTCTACAGACATAATGCGGCCCTAAGAATGCCTTATTACCATTTTTGCCGCTCTTATGATGTTGGCCACGAACCTGCCCTACCGAACGCTCCATGGAGATAGTCTCAATTGTCCAAAATGAAAAGTGCTAGATTTTCTGGAACTAGGATTTTCGGACAGCAGTATTCATTGCACATACGGACAGGGTTATCCCTATCTGGCGCCTTTAAGAAAGAATTAGCGGGCTTCGTGGGTTGTTCGTGGGTCGAAAGAGTGTGACCCACGAACTCGGTCAATTACGGTGCTTGTGTCGTGACTGACACAGCTGGTAAGTGGTTAGCCATATTATAACCCGGTTTCCTTCCTGGGCCACCCACGGTGTCCCAGAAACATGCTACAATATAGGTCTATTTAAATTTGCACATTGAAAAAAATAGATTATCGAAACAAACATGTAATGGATTATTTTAGATTATACTTCGAAGAATATTTATAAATAAAATAGAATTGGGAAAAATGTGCTTCTTAGACAAAAAGATTACTTGGGATTGATTGTTGAAGTGGGAGGTGACAGACAGTAATTAGACAGAGGCTATCTTTGCTGCTCCATATTCTGTCTGTTGAGAGAGTCTAGACAACCCCCAACATTTACCCTTACTCCTAATTCAAAATTAAGTTGACTCAGAAATATCTTGTGCGTCTCAGTACGCAATTGATAGTGCTAGGTATTTCATCAATTAGAAAAAAAGAATTTCTCAAAATGGAAGAAAGTGGAGTGAATCGAACAGAATTTGAAGAAAAATTCAAAAACTTTCAACAACAAAGAAGCAATAGAGCGATGTGGGATAAATCGCAATTGGAAAATACGATGAAAATATTGCGTGAAAGTGAACCAGTGGGTGTGAGAAAACGAACGAACTCTTGCAAATCGGTAGTGAGTGCCATGTGATTGTGAAGCGAAAGGATTCCACTGATCGGTTCATTTATGTGCCTTCAATTGAAGATTTTTTTCCGAAGTTAGTTGAAGCGCACGTTCAAATCGGACATGAAGGACGATACAAAATGCAGATTATATAAAAAATAAGTGGCGAATCACAAGAGTTGCTTGTGAGTTATTTATCACATGTTGCCTAGCTTGTAATAGGAAAAGAGCTGTTCCCAGAAAAGGTGAGATTGTAAAGCCTATAGTTTCTGACGGATTTAATTGTCGTGGTCAGGTGGATTTGATAGATTTTCAGTCTTGTCCAGGTGTAGAGTACCACTGGCTGATGAACTATCAAGATCACGCTAAAAAATTCTTGCATCTGAGACCATTAAAATCCAAGCACACTGCTAATGTAGCAGAAGAATTGGCGAACATTTTTTTTACCTTCGGCGCTCCAATCATTCTACAAAGCGACAACGGAAGAGAGTTTGTAGCTGCCATTATAAAAGAATTAGTGTCAATTTGGCCACATTGTGAAATGGTACACGGACGTCCGAGACGTCCACAAACTCAAGGAAGCGTTGAACGAGCCAATGCCGATGTCGAAAAAGATGTTGACAGAGTGGATGATAGATCATCAATCGATAAACTGGTCATGTGGATGCTATGAAGTGCAGGTAAAGAAACAACTTTCAGTAAAATCCAGAAAAGAATTTGAAGTTTCATTGTATTTCATATTTCAATAATACCCAGTGAACATTGCAAATAATAATTACACATTTGTTTAGAGTTTAAACAATATATTTTCTCCATTCACTCGTGAAAAGTTATTATTTTACAGGATGAATCATACAGTTAATGAATTTGAAGAATAATATTTCTTGTTTAAGATATTTTGTAATTATTAAAAAAAATTTCATTTGTTTAAGCAAGGGGTTTTCCCTGTAAACATTTAAAAGTTACTGCTTTCTAGAATGAATAACGCAGTTAATGAAGGCTAAGAGTAATATTTATTGTAGAAGACAGTTTTGCAATTATTCAAATAATTAATAATGATTCACTTGCACCTTTTCATAAGAAAGGTGGGGAAAATTCTTGTTTTTTTTAAATACCTTGCACTATGTCGCTTATTATTCAGTATTTTCTTATTTCAGAAATTATACAAGAATTGTTTAAACAATAATAATTTTTTTAACTAAAATTTTCTCCATCTTTTTCATGAAAAGAAACAAGTGACATTAATTGTTTTTATAATTGTAAACTGTCCTTCACAAAAAATATCACTCCTGAGATTAATTACCTGTGACATTAATTTCAGAAAATAATAACATTTGACGATTCCAGAAAAAAAACTTTTCACGATTACAGGAAAAAAATTATTGAAACAAATGGAAATTGTTCCAATGAGTACGAAATATGTTATACAAGAAATTTTATTTTTTAAATTCATCAGTTGTTTGAACAATAGAAAATGAGTTAAAAACTACTTGGAAGCTTGTGATTTATCGAACATAGATCATTAATTTTAGAAAAAAATACAGTTTTAGCATGAATTTTACATATTATAATTAAATTGTATGTAATTTTAAGTATTTTTTTTATTCTAGTGGCAAAAAACACATCTGACCATAGGATAATTAATAGAGCCCCGTATGAAGCTGTGTTCGGACCAATAAAAATAGGTTTGGCAAGCACTTCATTACCAAAAGATGTAGTGGAAAACTTGGTCACCGAAGAATACCTAGAAGGCGCACTTGCACATCGAAATAAAACAGAATTAAATGAAGACAGGTATTTACTAATGTGAAAATTATAATATACTGTAATGTAGTAATATAAATATTTATTTATTCATTCATCGTTATACTATGCAGGCCTCAGAGATCGGTCCCTATATCCAACATTGTACCCTATATTAAACTTTGGTCCCAAAAGTACCCTATTTTCAGTCAATACCTTGAGGTAGCCAAAAATTAATCAATGCAAGTATCACTAGAGTAAATATATGGACGAAAACCATCAACTTGAAAAGAATGGTATTTGTACAGTATTATTTATCCCGTAAGGATTGTAAATCTTGGATATGTTTAAAATAAAAATAAGTGTCGATTTTTGATATATCACGCTTTTCTTAACTTAGAAATTTTCCACGTGAGGAATTATATTAATTATTAATTTACTTTACAGACAATCTGATGAACTAACAGTTCATTATCAGACTTTTATTATCGAGTCTACTGCAATTGCTGTCGGAACTGAAGAATTACAGTTAGATCAGACGGCAGAAGAAGAAGACTCATGTGGAGTCTGTAATTTAATATTTTACAGGCGACAATGTTCGCACACTCTTCTACCGTAATCGTGTCCCAAGCGCGGATGAGAGCTGTTTTGAGAGCATCTACGGTGGCGTAACGTGTTCCGGAGATTTTTTGCTCCAAGATGGACCACACCGAATAGTCCATCGGGTTCAGGTCCGGTGAGTTTGGTGGTCAAACGTCCTTGTCCCAAAAACCGGGAAACAGCTTTTCGCAAACGGCAATCGTGGCTCGAGCTGAATGTGCTGGCGCCCAATCTTGTTGAAGCACAAATCCATCTGGGACGAAGCGCTGCATCGCCCAAGGCTCCAGAACTTCGCGGATGACACGCTTTTGATAGGTCGCAGCGTTGATTTTGATATTTCTGTGTATGAAAATCAACGGCGTCTTCCCTGTGGCACAGATCCCAGCCCAAACATTCGACGGTAAAAATCTTCTCATCCATGAAGAGGACTTTTGACAAGCGAGCATCAACAATCAGGCGAATCATTCGGCTAAGGAAATGGACCGACACTGATACGAAGCTCTTTTGCCATTTTCCAGATCGAACGCTCGGAGTTTCGTTGGACACGACTACGGACCTTCTGCACATTCACGTGGGTCGTTACAGTAATCGGACGACCATTACGAGGACGATCCACAGTGCCTCCGATTTCTTTATAGCGTTTGACGGCGTCGTAGACGGTTTGTTATTTAAAACCAGTTGTCCGGACGATATCTGCCATCTTCATTCCGGACTTGTGCAGTTCGACAACAGTGATGCGTACATTTTTACGATCCATAGCACACACTTAACTGAAATTAAGAGACAAAAAGAACAACATTTAGGGACAAAATTACATGAGGAATTCAATGAAACCATCGGAAGAAACAAAAATTCATAATGACAAGGAAAAATAATGGCTAGAAAAAATGTACGGGAACTTTTTGAACACCCGTTTGAACACCCGTATTGAGATCGCTCGCGTACGAATTTGCCAAAAAAATGCATGTAAAATATCCTGAAAGCTGGGATAGGGAAGGAACGAGCGGCAGGGATTGGTATTATGGCTTTATGCGTCGCCACCCAGAATTCACATTGCGCACACCCGAACAAACAAGCTTAAACAGAGTAAAATCTTTTTCAAAAACGAATGTACAGCGGTTTCATGGCCAGTTGGATTCAGTTTTCTCCGAGCGCCCATTCGAACCCGCGGATATTTGGGACATGGACGAAACCGGGTTTTCTTCCGTGCCAACAAAGATTGCAAAAGTGATTTCACAACGCGGCCAAAGAAGAGTTGGCCAAATTTCGTCACAAGAGCGAGGGACAATGATAACTGCAGTCCACGTTTATGAAAATTCATCTCCTGGTGCGGTTGGCTTCGCCAATGGATCTGGGTGGATGCAACAAGATGAATTTGTTAAATACATAAAGCATTTCGTCTTGAAACCAATTGTTCTAAGAAATCGCCAAAATTGTTGCTCCTAGACAACCACTCTTATCACCTGTCTATAGACGCATTAAATTTTGCGGTTGACAATGGCCTTACATTACTCTCGTTTCCGCCTCACTGTAGCCACCGTTTGCAACCTCTGGATGTTTCGGTCTATAGCCCCGTGAAGGCTTATTATAAGTCGCAATGTAACGCGTGGCAAAAAAACAACGCTGATAAAGCTCTGGAAATTCGTCATGTCCCTGGCCTAATTCGAAGCACATTAGACTTGACTCTGACACCGCAAAACATAAAATCTGGATTTTCCGCTACGGGAATCAGCCCGTTTAATCCGGACATTTTCACAGACTTGGAATTTGTGCAAGCTGTTGCCGAGGCCGAAACCAACGACGAGGTTTCTTAGCGCCGCATTACTGTCTCGAATATCCCTGAAATTCAAGCGCTCCAGAGTGTTGCGTGTTCGAATGAGCCTGCAGCTTGGCGTGCCAAGGGAGTCCAGTCATTCATTGGTGTTAGATTCGATTGGACCAATGCAAGCTGCCACCCCCGCGCCAAATAAGTCTAATCGTGGTAGACGTGGAATGAACAGCACGATATTAACTTCACCAGAAAACCTCGAAGATCTGCGCAAAAGAAAGGAAAAGCGAGAAACATCTAAGACACCGAAAAAACGCGAGGTCCTCTTCAGACGAAGAAAACGAAGACCGAGATTTTTGTATCATCTGCTTAAAAACGATGCCGCAATATTTAACCAGGCACAACTCTATTGCGTGCATTGAATGCAGTAGAGAAGTGCATTTAAAATGCGCAAATATCACGAGGAGTTACTTTATTTGTAAACATTGCGAATCGGAATAAGTCATTACAAATTTTATTGCTCTATTTCTATTTAAAATAATGTGAAATTGATTAAAAAATAAAGCAATGCATTGCCCTTTTTTTTTAGAAGATTTTTTTACATTAGTTTTTGGGGGTGGTCCAACCTTGACTACATGGGCCAACCTTGACTACATTTTTTTTTTGTGGATATCCTTATTTTTCTTTCAGTCGAAGTAATTTCCTTCTATATCAGAAAATTTGTAACATTTTAATCTAACTTTTGTGCTATATTGAAGTACCTACTGGAATTATTTTTCAAACAAAAGATATGGACAAGAGTCAAAACTATGTCCAACCTTGACGACATTCCCCTATTATATTTTTGTTCAATATGAAATGATAATAACCAAAATAAAAATGTCCAGGTGATTTCAGAGTAATATTTACCTGCAACATAAATTATCTTCACGCGTTAAGATTTATCCACCACATTGGAAATGGTTTCTACGTTAACTCTATTGAATCTTGAATTTTCATAAAAAATTGAATTTTTAACCATATAGTTAAATTTTGAAGCAAAAAGATTGATCTGTCATCAAAAGATCAATTTTTAGCAGAGTAGTACACCTTTTGAATAAGCGTTCAAATCTTCAACCAGAAAAAATGAATTCTAAACGAAAAATTAAATAGTTTATGTTTCAATCAGGATGGATTTTTTATTAAAAACAGTTGAACTTAACACAAAAGACGAAATTTTCAACTAAAGAAGTTAATTTTCAATGAAAAATGAAATTCGTATATTTGTTGATCGAGAAAGTAGTTTTCAGTCAAAAAAGAAAAAAAATTTCAATAAAACTTAAATTTTGAAGCCAAACAGACGACTTTTCTGTAAAAAGTTGATTTTTCAACCTAAAATATGAATTTTTAACGCATTTTTTGGAAATAGTCGAAAAATTCTTTATTTAAACTAAAAATTTAACTATTGCATTTTTTGTTGAAAATTGATCTTTTTTAGTTGTATGTATGTATGTATATTTAATCTCTCCCTTTTACGGGTTTGAGGGGCCTCCGCTCCCTGTACATATATTCACATTCCATCCTTAATCTAACTCAACCGCTGCTTATATTAATACTATTAATTCTTAAACTTCTAAAAATGAGCGATCTTCCAGGGCTTCCTTTTCCTCTTACCATCAAATACATTTTCGACGATTTAAAAATTAAAAATTTTTGCTAGGTACTTTCCTTCAAATAGGATTACCCGTTCGGCTCTGCCCTGTTCCCTTGCTTTCTCTTACTTCTTCGAATTTCTCCATCCACATTACATCCTGTCCATTACCATCCAAAATCCATCTTACATATTCATCCACACTCAACTGTCCCTCTTCTTCTCCTGTACATCTCTCTAATACATGTGCCCATGACTCCATTTCGTATCCACATACTCTGCACAGATTGTCCTCTTCATCCGTCCAATATCTACAAGCTCTCCTTCTCCTATTCTAAACCGTACCAACCTATTCCACTTGTCTTCCTTTTTCATTTTTTGCAAATATTCTGGTTCCGTCAACCCTTTGACCATCATATACCATCTATTGTACCTCGAATCCATAATCTTTCTCCATCTCTCTTTTCCTTGTTTTACTAATAGCTCTAACTCTCTATATCCTCCTACTCCAGTACCCCTTCTTGTATATCACAAGCACTCCTCATTGTTTTCCTTTCTTCCTCGCATTTTGAATTTCCCAAATTGCCTCTCGTCTCCTTGTTCCGAACTTCGTCCAAGCATACTTGTGCTATTCTGCCCCCTCTCCCCTTTTCAGGTTCTCTTCAAATCTCCAGGCTCCCTTAATTTGTCTAGTTACCATTTTTTCCCTTCCTAGTTCTTCCCTTAACATGCATACTGGGCAACTCCAACTAACTCCCATTACCCATCTCAGAAACCTGTCATGCGCGCTTTCCACTTTCCTATGTTCCTTTCATCCCCAGACCTCCACTCCATAACACAATACCGCGCAAACCAACGCATCAAACAACCAAACCCTTATTCTCTAATCGTCATTGAACCTTCTCTTTCCGATACCCAATACTTGGCCCATTACTTCAATCGCACATTCGATTCTTTTTCTCACCTGCACCTCGTTTCATCCTCCTGCCTCAAACCAAAAACCTAAGTAACAGAACTCCTCCACACTTTCCACTGTTTGTCCATTCATCTTCCAAACGTAACCTATTTTGGTCTTTCTACTTCTGAAGAACATCACCGTCAGTTCTTTTGTTCCTAAATACTCTTCGAAAATTCTTATCATTCGGGTCATCTCCTTCTCATCGTCTGCTAACAGAATTACATCGTCCGCGTATGCTAAAGAGTATAGTTTGCTATTTCCCAAAATCGTTCCCCCTTTCCCTTTCTCCTTTAGCTTCTCCTTTAAGTCTGCCAGCAGCATATTAGAGAATAGCGGACTCAACGGGCACCCTTGCCTTAGACCTCTCACTGTCCAGAAAACCCCCCCTTTTTTCCCGTATCTTTACCCTAATCCTGGTTTCAGTAAAAATGTCCTTTATCCTCTCCACCAAACCTTCCTGTATTCCCCTCTCTTTAATTGCCTGCCATAGCACTTTTCTGTACACTGAGTCAAAAGCTGCTTTGAAATCTACGAACAAGGCGACTAATTTTCTCCCCTTCTCCTTCATACTTTATTGCTTCGCTCTGCATACCATCCTCTCCTGTAGCCTTGTTTCTTTTCAGTCTATCTATTGCCTCATCCACTTCTTCTCTTGTTATGTCGATCCCTTCCTACATTTATCCCTACCAGAGAATCGATAATCACACCATTAATCAAAACCTTCTTGAAATAGTATTTCTCAGATGGATCGCATTTTGAAGCAATAACATTTATCTTACCTTCGTCGAGTTTCTTAGGCCCAAAACAATCTTTTGCGAAGTGACCTATCTCGTTGCAATGAAAACATTTAATTTCGGGTTTCACGGGGCATTCTTTTACGTAATGATTGGTCGCATTACATATAAAACACGCACGCTCCGTACTTGCACTCTGACTTGATTCTTTTTTCAAACTGCCTCCAACGTAGTTACTCTCCCTTGAAGTCGCTCTCGAAATTTTCTTCTTAGCCGGCATCAAACTCGAACATAAATTTTTATCCTTCCTATGATGAGCTGCTCCAGAATTGTCACGTCTTGAAGAAAAATGCTGCTTTCTTGAATTCTCCAGATCCTCCAACATTAAGATATTTTGAAGAAGACTGTCAAGGTCGAGATACGTTTGTGATGCGATTATAGAACTTTTGTCACGAGACAACAGTCCAACTGCCCGTTGATTCTTAGTTTCAGTCAAACTAAATCCCAAAACTTTGCAGAGTTGAACTTTCTCAAAAAATTATTCTCGAACATCTTCTCCAGGTCGCTGACATCGTCCTTCCATTGCCTTCCATTTTTCAGCTAAAGATTTTTCCACCGCAGAAGTTGCTTTAAATTGCAGACTGAACCGAGTCCAATTTTGAATAGTATCAATTCGACTCAGATACCAATTTCTTGCTGCTTTCTCTAGGTGCGCTCTTGCTGTTTCGAGAGTTACAACCTCAGTCTAATGATGTAACGTAGCAGTGGATTCTAACTACTTCAACCGCGCTATTGCTTCTGAAAATCCTTCCAGTGCAGTGAAGTCCGTAATATTATGTGATAAGTCCGGAAGGAAATTATGATGAAATGTCTCTAGTTGGTTCTTCTGTGACACATTTTGCAGTAATGCTGCGTTTTCATCCAAAAGTCTAGTCATAGCTGCTAGGATTTGCGACATATTTTGCTGAAATTCTCCCTGAGACTCATTTCCATGTTGAGAAATTTGATTTGTGGCATCTGAAACTGGACTTCTTTGATCTTCGGGCTGAACATGTTTATTCACCGGGTTTTGATTCTGTAGAGGATTGAATCTTCTTCATCGTCTATTATCTTGACCTTCCGTTTTCTTTTGATTTGACCATCCAAGCCAATCGGGTGAAGTGGAAAATCCTTCAGCTGCTCCTTGTGGATCTATTCTCACTATTCACGAAACTATGTTTTTTTTTTTGTTTGTTTTAATTTTCACAGAACAGAATTCGGTTCCACACTTCTTTAATCACTATTTTCAGGCGAATCTAATTGATTCTCACATTTAAAAAAAAAGAACATGCAATAAAACACGCGAGAAAAAATCGAGAACCTTTTTTTTCTACAATGGCGTCAGGCATCGCGTTCTTTTTTTATTATTCAGCTTCGTTACCGGAATTTTTCCAAATTTTCCGATTTTCCCGATTTTTGCGGATTCGCATCACTGAACAAATCTTATTTAGTGTAAATGGGCCACTATTCTACTTCTAAAATTGTTAGAAGTCAATATAATTTGCGACTACGATCTCGAGTTAAACCGTAGATGGACACAATGAAAGTCCACACTTTATAATAATTAAGTAAGTTTTAATTAATATAAGAAGTAAAATTAGTATAATTGAACGTTACGACCACTTGGCCTAAACTTTCGGCTCTTTTGCCCACAATCTCGGTCCACGATACGACTCAACAGCCTTGCAATTCTATACTAACGTTCTTCAAACTTTTTCTAACAACTGCACGTCACCTAGCAACCTTTTATAAAAGCACTATATATGTATTTTTCGAACAGAAATTACCTTTTTTTTTTAAATTCTTGTAAGAGAAAACCATAAAGCAATTTTGAAAAGACTCAACGATCAGCAAAAAAGTGTTTTTCATTTGCAAATATTTCATATAAATATGAGGCGAATATGAAGATTTTTGATTTAATCGGAGCCAAATCTTGAAAAGGTTTTGTTTGTAAAAATAAGTATTACACTTTTTTTTTTCTCAATAAAAATCCTAACTTCAGAAATGGCCTTTTTGGCAAAAAGTGGAGGCAAAATGAGTTTCAGATAACACAACCTTTGCAATATTTCATTGGCATTCTATCTGTCACATACCGACTTTTTGTTTAACAGGTCGGGCACAGAGGAAGAATACACTGAAAAAGAGCAGTTGCGCGAAGATGTAGCGGAACTTGTTAGAGATTTTCGAGGAAAAATCGCGACCAACAGGCGCAAAGATAATTTGGAAGGAAAGTCTAGAGCCGCAGGTGCTAAAGCTTGGGATGTAGCTGCTGCTGTATTTTCTCCTGTACAATGTGAATGGAGTAGACGTTTGTACCTGCCCTGTACTCGATTTCAGAAAATGAAGTTCAAGAGCGACCTTCCTGTTCATCGACTTCAGGAAACAGTACTGGCGGAAGTGTCGCAAGTATGAATACGAAAAACACTAGATTGAAAAATTGCATGGGATTGCAAAATATTCCATGGATTATTTGTTATTATTATTATATCAGTGTAAATTCCCTTTATATTTCTAACATCTCTCAAAATTTAGATTATATCCTTTAATACCTTTAAAAAGATTACAAAATTCTTTGAAATCACTTGAAATTTTTTATATCTCTTGAACTCCTTTAGAATCCCGAAAATCTCTTGATGTTTTTAGAAAATTTAAAAATACATGAAAAATGTAAAAATAATTTCAAAGTCCTTCAATATGATTAGAACGATCGAACGCGCAGAGCACTTGACAATGGGTCGGCAAACAATGCCGATCATCCTAGAGTCCGTGGTGCTGAAAATAATATAGATGGAAGCACTACGACGAACCGGCCAAACGCCCACATTGTGTGCACGAATCAACTCAAAGATGACTCGCTAGACTGCTATGATGCCAGCATATGTATACGGAGTACTTTCCCAACCGCTGCTCGATCAAGCTGCAGACGAAGATGAGGAAACGACATTAAGACCAACCGGGGAAAAAAGGCATCTTCTGACAGATGATCGCGATTTCAGGACAAGGAGGAACATCAACATACAAGTTCCTCCTAAGCCCCAAGATCTGGCTGAAATGGATGCCATCCTTCGTGGATATATCTCGCAAGAGTCCGACCTCTAGACCATTAATCGCTCAGTTTGTGGTACTGCGAGAGCTTTAGCTGATTCAAATCGAAGGCTAAACCCGACGATGGATCAAAATACCAAAAGACGCTTGCATCCACTGAACAAGAAGATTGGATGGGCAAGACAGAATGCGTCCTGTGTGCAATGTGTGATTGACTATATAGCATCTGGTGGACCGTTCACGTTAAGGGTTCGAAAGTTCGCCCAAAAACTGAGGATTTTGAATCATACACTAAACAAGTCAAAGCTGCTGACAATCAATCATCATATTGTTGAGAAAACACAGCTGTTATCTGACGCAAGGATGAGAATACAGAAGAGGGAGGGATGGATCAGGAAAAATAAACAGTTTCTCGCTGACCCTTTGCGCCTCTTCAGCGATCTCCCTGTTTCTGTCAGAAATCCACCCAAGCCATACAGGCCATACAAGATCCCGAAAACACTGAAGTTGAAAGAAGATACTGCCAATATCGGATTGTATCAAGAACTTCTGGTGGAAGAAGTTTACTTCTACATACCAACATTTGACCGGCATATTCACCTCATATTTTAAGTCGGAGACGTCCATTCTGCAGTGGCTGGTGTTAGTACGCACTATACTCCTACCGAAAAAAGGCAACTTGTCCAATCCAGAGAGTTACAGGCCAATAACTTGTTTGAACACACTGTATAAGATCCTTACAGCTGTCTTAAACAACAGGATTGTTCGACGAATGGAGCCTGTGTGGCGAGAGATGTACGAACAACGTGGCTCGAAAAAAGGTATAGCAGGCTGTCGAGAGAACCTGCTAATTGACAGTTGTGTCTGTAAAGCCGCTGCAGCCCATCAGCGCCTCCTGTTAATGACCTGGATCGACTACCGGAAAGTCTTCGATTCAACCGCTCATAGACTTATCATCGGTCTGTTAGAAAGCTTGAAAGTGCCTCGACACAGTGGCATGCATAGAGAGATTGATGCCTCTTTCAAAAACTAGATTTACTATCTCATCTAGAAATTATCCTGTGACAACGAACAACGCCACCTTCCAGAGGGGCGTCTTTCAGGTTGATACCATGAGCCCTTTACTTTTTTGCATCACACTTCTGCATCTATCTGTTGCCCTACGAAATTCTTCTGGATACCTCTGTGACGACACTAATCAGCGCGAGCATAAGGTCACTCATGTATTTTATATGGATGACCTGAAGATCTATGCCTCTGGTAAAAGCAAACTTCAGATTGCTGTGCATATCTTCAAAAAGTACACAGGATAGATTGGGATAAACTTTGGATTGAACAAGTGTGCCAAAATTAATTTAAAGAAAGGAACGATTTCTGGCGTTCCCAAGGACCCTGAGCTTGTGGATATAAGTGTTATTAGACATCTTGATACTGGAGAGACCTATGCATACCTGGGCGTGCCTCAAAGCCGCATTTAGAACGTAAAATCAGTGAAGGAGTCTCTCCGAAGCAGATACAAGCATCTTCTTCGACAGATCTGGTCTTCCAATCTGTCGGCGTTGAACAAGGTATCTACGACTAACATGGTTCTACTCTACTTGTTGGGGGTGGTTCAATAGACGTAGAACGAGCTTACAGGCCTTGATATCACCACACGTAAGATCATGCATATGCATAAAAGCTTAGATATAAATTCATCTGTTTCGCGATTATACATCTCACCCCGTAAAGGTGGACGCGGACTTCTGAATCTCCAGTGTCTTCAGAACCAAATTGTTCTAATTACAGCTTACATCGTTGCAAATGACAGAGATCCTCTCCTAAAAATAGTCAGGAACCACGAGATGATTGGCAAAGTAGCGTCCCTTTACAGAGCCGCGGAGCAAGCGGCCGAGACCCTTGGCCTGAATTTGAACATCAGCTTAGCGCCGCCAAGCCTACAAAAAAAGTATCCTGGTTGCGCCAGGCCCCGCGAGGCCTCGACTACACCACTGATTTTACTGTTTTTTGTTTTCCAATCAGTAAAATGTTATTTGAGTGGATGTAACGATATGCTTCGTCAAAAATTTCAACGAAAAGAAACGTAGCTACACATTTTGAGGAAACGTCGTGTTTTCATTTGAAAAAAAAAATCTAAACAGCTTTACCATTCTGTATTCTTTTTGAGTTCTCTTCATCGGTTTCAAAAGAGCAAAAGAGAATTTGACAAACTAAAGGAAGTAAAACCTTATAATCTCAGAAATTACAAAAAGAGTGCAAAAAACTAGATAAACTGAAATAAGAGGAACCTTGCGACCTCATAAATTGCAAATATGGCAGCGTTTTTAAACTGACAATGGCAAAAGACTAATTTTATCCTTAAAATTTTCAAATTTCCATAAAGAATGTATAAATGTCGCTCCACTTCTACGTACGAAAACATATTTCATTAGCAAGCCAATTGTAAACATGTTCACTCTACAAAAATTCTATGAAAAACTATTGCTTTTTCTTAATTTCGCATCGTTTTTGACATTTTCTAACAATTGAGATTTTTCATGATCTTTTTTTATTTTCCCATTTATATTTTGAAAATCGCGCAAAAATCAATAAACGTTTAGAAATATTTGGTACAAAGCAATATTTCATAACATATTTTTAATTTCTTATTTATGACATTCACGCGGAGTTTTTGTTGAAACCAGATTTAACACTTGGAAAAACGCCGTACAAACTTTCCGAGCACATGAAAGCAGCGCATTGCATCGCTTTTCGATAGAAAATAAAGCAAGTTCGAAAGAAACCAACGTTAGCCAGCTTTTTTCAACAGCAAAGCAAAAGGAAATGGAAGAAGCTGGAATACACAGCTACACAAAAAAACAAAGTATCGTGATCTGGGGACGCCACATATGTTTCCCATATGTTTAATATTAAAACTGGCATCCTCCTTCGATATGACGTGAATATTAAAAACTTAAGAGGCTAATGCTACGACGGGGCTAAACATGTGAGGGGCTGTTTATCTGGTCTTCCAGCTCACATAAAAGAAGTAGAAGCTAAAGTTCTTTTTGTGCACTGCAATCCACATAATTTGAACCTTGTTGTTCAAGATTCAATAGAAGAACTATGTGCTCGAAATTGAAATCGCTGTATGGTCTCAAAAACCATAACTTTCTTTGAGGAAATTAACGCAGACCGCACAGTAAATTACATAGCATCTGCTAAAGCAGCCGGGTTCCTCAAGCAACTCCAGAGTTTTGAGTTTTACTTTTTGCTTCCCGTAATGATTGAAATCTTCCACAGATTCGAAATACCGAATACGGATTTACAAAAATCTGACCTCAGTATCAGGAAATCTCACAAGAATGTTGAATCAGTCCTAATCAGTCAGACTCAAAATTGGGAAGCTACGTTCAACAAAGCATGGGCTGATGTAGTAAAGGGTGCAAACAATCTTAATGTAGACGCACTCGAAGTACCTCGACAGAAAAAAACTCCACAACGGTTTGAAACGGAAGGTGTTTCAAATGTATTTTCAAAGTCTGAAAACTACGACTGAAAACTATTTTTTGAAATTTTTGATCAGGTCTTAAGCTTCATGAATAGTCGGTTTACATCTGAAACAATGGACCTTCTGAACATATTCGAAAACTTTACGATTGGTCAGGAAGGGTCTTATGATGAGATCATACAGTTTTATAAAGAGGAAGATTCCGACCCAATAAAACTCAAATTGCACCGTGATATGCTTTTTAAAAGATAATGCTAAGATGCAAATGAAAGAGATCCTCTATAAAGCCGCGGACCAGGTTAAAGTATTCAGCCAACAGCTACTCGACAAAAAAATGCACGGACACTTTCACAGAAATGTAAAAGATCATTCC
>CAKNYM010052903.1:0-42938 GCA_932195095.1 Andricus curvator
GTTATACTACTCTTGAACACCCTATAATATTTTCATAACAACTTCTTGAATTTTTTGAAAAATAAAAAATTCAAATTTTGATTGCACAAAAAAATAATGAAAAATAAAAAATTCCATTTTGCTGTGAAACTATGCAAGATACGAGAAAAGATCATTGCACCAAAATTGTGCACCTAAAAACGATCTACAAATTTCTCATCATTCACTTTTTGATTAGACGCGTAGTTTTTGTTTTATTCGTGAAAATAACATTGACAGGAAAAAAAATCAAATTTTTGAAAAAACAATGCAAGGTAGGAAAACAGATAAATGAACAAAAATTGTGCATTCAAAAAAGATTTACAAACTTGTAATCAATTTTCGTTGTAAGAATATATTCAAAATGAAAAAATTAACTTTTTTGAAAAACGGCACAAGCTAAAATAAAATTTTAACTAATAAAATTTGTCACCTAAATTATATCATTATTTTTCATTTGAAATCAAATACAAATTTAGTAATTTGTATATGAAGAACATATAACACGAAGCACAAAGTGCGCGCTCAGTGTATTTACCAAATCGCACGACGTAAGTGCGTTCAAACTTTTTTGTTTCTATCATACGGTGCACAGAACCGAGCGTGGAACGCAAGGTTCAAATGATTTTCAAATCAAATATCGAGCGCGAGGCGCGAGTGTCTGGATGAGAATGTGTTCCTTAAGGTCGATAGAACCTTGAGTAAATAAAGTTCCTTTTCAGTCTAAAATAAAAACAAATTTAACAATCACTTGCACTTGTGCAATTGCTCAAAATTTTTCATTTGTTTATCTACACTGTTTATATACATTCAAATATTTATATATTACCAACTATTATCAAATATTATATTAAATATATATATATATATTATTTTCAGTGAGATTTCCATCAACTCAGAAAATTAAGGGAAATCCAACCCGGAAAATACGTCAAATTGGAACATTTTGCTACAAACACTATTTACAATAATGGATATTCTTAACTTTTCTATTATTTTTGTGATTAAACGTAATTCTTACCTTAATATTTAATTTAATCAGCCTAATTGTACACTATTTTTAAATTCAAAGCCATAAAGATTAATGAATGTTAAATAGAAATAGTTAAAAAATGAATAATATGTAAGATAGTAACTTTAGTCAATTTTGGAATTAGTAGCGTGTAAGTAAGTATACCATTGAGCAATTTCCCTTTTAGGATAGGCATGACACTACCCGATTCGGGTAGTGTTTCTAGGTGGATAGTTTCTTGTAGTAAATAACTACAAGTGTCGGCTCACCACATCCACGATGTGCCAACAGCACGCAGTATTCTCGAATGGTCACCCATCCAAGTACTAACCGCGCCCAACGCCGCTTAACTTCAGTGATCTGACGAGAACTGGTTGTAACTAACTCTCTTCTTGAAATTTTATGAATTTCGAATTTTGTGTGCGTAAAACTGAATTTCTTCGAATGGTACCGTTATTTTATTTCAAATTGAAAGCATTAATAGTTAAATAATTTTAAATTTATAGAAAACGTTCTCACGAACCATTTCAAAAATAATGGTAGGTGTTGTCATTCATTAAAGTTTGTTTTTCAAAAGAAGCTTACTGTAACCTTCAGAAACGGCACATTGTGACTCACTAAGAGATCGCATTGATTTCGAACAGTATTGAGAGTTTAGATCCTAACAGGATTAAATCTCTAGAGATTCCAAACCTCAGAAGAGCAAACAGTTCATAATATGCTTCCAGTTCACTCACCCACTTCCAGTGTTGCCAAAGTGGGGCAACGCGATATTCCAGCGCATTATAGCGGGCGGGACGAATTTTTCCCGAACAACTTTGAAAACATTCGGGAAAGATCCCTGGATAATTAAATCTAATCAAAATGAATCGTTTGCATTTTTTTGTATTATTTTAAGCCTAGTAGCACTGCGCAACATTATTTAAAACAAAAAAGTAGCAAAAAATATATTTAAAAGAAAATTTCTTGTCTAAAAACTTTTTTTTCAACTTTTCTTTTTACGACTCAGTAAAGCTTAGTGAGGAATAACAAAATTTTTTGTTTTCATTCTAAAAGAAACTCGAAAGTGCTACACTGTTTTTTATCTCTCCTATAAATTTTTTTCCATCGCTGGAAGGTATTGTGTCTGCACCCTTCATTTGTGCTTCATATAGATTGACAAATCAACGTAGTAGTATTCATGAACTGTGAACAAACGGAGATGATGAATTTATTTCTCCAACTTACGTACTCGTCGAAGCAAATGAAGGGCAAAATTTGATTTGCGCACTTCAATGGTCTGGAAATCTGATAGCTTTATCGACGAAATTTTATCTGTGGGTAACCATTCTTACTGTACAGTTGTACGTGGAAAGGCTGTGCCAAACGCTGGGAGAGCGGCTTGCTTTCGACTTCGTGTGGTTGATCTCTCGTTGTGGGCGAGATTTTGTCTCACAATGGTGTAGCCGTTGCACGAACGTGTTGAGTAGGCAGCGCGCCAACGCTATGGGATAACGGCGCACCCACGAACTGACAAACTGACGTACTGACTAACCGAAAACCGTTCGCTAGTTTATGAGCTTTTTTATTTATTTGCAAGTAGTTATCCAGGTCGTTTTTTCGTGTTCAAAAATGGATGATTTTTTCATAAAGTACGATTTCCAGCATCTGAGGCATCTTTTCGAACGTAATTATTTCATAAAATATATATGCTTGCCGTTTTAAATATGTGCACATAACCTATTATTCAACCTATATTCGAACATTCAATAATGTATCGTTACGCACGACAACTTCCATGGTAATTCTCATTTCCTACATGATACTTTTTTCAAAATAAACGTAATATTCTATTTAAAATTAATATTCATTTAAAAATTAAGAGCGCAGATTCACTTCCGAAGTGACCTGCGCTGCCTGCAGCTGGCCGATTGCTTTCCCTTTTATGGGGCGAATTTTGTTCCACACGCGGAAGAGAATTTTGACTCACGTTTAAGAGGCCTGGGAACACCCGTGGGAATTCTGAGTTGAGTGTGCGAGAGAGACAGAAATATGATAAGCACGCCTTAAAGGGTGGAGCTTGTTCCGTGAAAAAAAATTTTTCGACAGCCAATCACCGTAGGAATATTTTCAGGAAAAAAAGTGTGCATCGGAAAAAAAGTGTGAAAAAAATTTCCTGCAATAAAGTCATTATCAGGGGACAGTCGGCCTGGGTCTGGCATTGTCTGGAAACCGGTACCATTGCGGCAGGGGGCAGATTTTCCAGCGGACGGTTTTTGGCCTTGCGCGACCTTCCCATTGTTTGAGATTAGACACAGCGGAGAAAAATCCAAATTTTGTACAATATTACTTAATTAAATTGTAATTGACTGCATTAGTCTCGTTATATTATTACGAGTAAATCAAAAAAGATTGAAAAAAATCAGTTAATATTTTCAATCCCAGTTGATCATTAAAGATTTATTTCCTTTTCAATTATCTTTAGAAATCCCTTCCACGTTATTCGTTTATGAATCCAGGCATACGACACAAGTAATAATGGTCAACAATAGTTTCTGATATAGTAGCCGCACGAAGTCGAAACAATAAAGTTTGAAATGTCGAAAATGCTCTATTTGAAACATTTCATTGGGATACTTTCAAAATATACTTGATATCCAGTGAAAATTTTGAATTACATTTCTCAATATACTAGAAAGAAATTGTTTGGTATTGAAATCTTACTTTTTAATTGTGAAATAATAGTTACAAACCGAGAATATATTTACCACAAACGTTATAATTGTTAACAATCGTTATACATAAAATATAGCCGCAAGGAGTCGATATAAAGTTTGAAATGTTGAAAATTATACTCTACTATCAGTAAGTTCATCTTCGACGTTTTTTCGTTTTCAAAAATGTTGTCAGGACAGAAAAGCCTACAGGGATGACAATTCAAATAATAACTGTCCCAGTGAAATGTTTCGATTAGACGAAACTTCAAGTAGATTATAATTTTCAGCATTTCAAACTTTATTTCCACTTCTTCGGCTATATTTTATGTATAACCATTGTAAACAATTATAACGTATGTGGTATACCTGGATTCGTAAATAAATAAGGTAGATCGACAATTTGTCAAATTTTAATAAATATTGCTGGCATTAAAAATATGCTTGGTCAAAGTTACCCTACTTTTGAAGACTAATTTCTAGTTTGTAACTATTATTTGACAAATAAAAAGTCAGATTTCAATACAAAACGTTTTTTTTCTAGTATAATGCAAAATTTAATTCCCAATTTTCACTGGATATCCAGTATCTTTGGAAAGTATCCCAACGAAATGTTTCGATTAAACGAAATTCAAGTAGAGTATTTTCAACATTTCGAAGTTTGTTTCAACTTCTTGCGGGTAGTTTACCTGAAAGTATTGCTAAAAATTATACTTATATGGAATGCCTGGATTCGTATAAGAATTCGGTAGAGATTGCATTGATAAAATTTGAATAAATTTTGATGATATTACAAATATGCTTGATCAAAGTTGCCCTTCTTTTAAAGACAACTTTTTCGGCTTGTAAATGATTCTTTCTCAAATGAAAAAAAGATCCTTATAATAGAAACGATTCCTGTGATAGATAAAGAAATTTCAATCGAAATTTTTGCTATTGGCATTTAATTGCCAAACTACGAAACTTGCAGACACTTCGTTGGCACATGAATATTCATATTGATTTAAGAGAAACTTTTTAATTAGATACTTAGATTTGTAGGTAAAATATCAATCTAGATCAAGGTTTTGGAAAATTGGTGAAATAATCATTACAAGCCGAGAAATTAGTCTTCAAAAGTAGGGTAGCTTTGATCAAGCATATTTTTAATATAATAAATATTCATAAAAATTTGATAAATGCTGGATGTAGCTCATTATTTTCTGATTGCAGGCATACCACACAAATCATATTTTTCCCTATACTTTCGAAGAAATTAGTGGCTGACTATGACCTTACGAAAGCTTATGTCCCCAGCCCTCTTAAGGCATCCGTTCAACCGAACGTGACGCAGCTGCACCACACGCGCGGTGGCGCTGCTCTACTACATACTGCTAGTGCTGCCGCTTACCCAAACTGCTTTCCGTGTGAAAGGTAAAATATATTCCTACATCAAGTTAACCTGTGGTTGCAACTCTCAGTGCCTACGCATCCCAATTATAATATCAAATTTTACAACAAAAAGTTTCTCCGTGTAATTCAAATTGAACCAGGATGATGCACAAACACATTTTCTAATTCCCACTAGTTGTTCCGAAATTCGGGATGAAGAATAGCCCCCTTGTCCAATCACAACTAGTAGAACCACTAGTGGGAATTAGAAAAAGTGTTTGTGCATCATCCTGGTTCAATTTCAATTACACGGAGAAACTTTTTGTTGTAAAATTTGATATCATAATATTTATTTTTACAATAAGACAATAGCAATCCAGGATATAGCGTCACTATTTCAATGATAACTTTGATGAATATTGATCTGTGAAATTACTGAGTTTATTGGAATATAATAACAAATGATTAAAAAATTGTACTTATACCAAGAGAAAGTTTCTATAGTCCCTAGAAGAGACAGAGAAGTTTACAAAACAACGTAGGAAAGACGTTCTTCTTGTGTTCATTCAGCGTATTTCTAATTTTTCCTTCAAGAAATAAGAAAAAATTCCATGGTCGGAAGATCAAAATAAAAGAAAATTACATTTACTGTTATATACATATATATAATATGTATATATATATATATATATATATATATATATATATATATTATGAGAAGTTGTAGGCTCCGGTAAAGCAACCAATCCCGACGCAACTGGAACGTGTACGTCATCCACTTCTGCTCCTTCTGTCCTAGAAGGTAAGCAAGAGCGGGAAATTTACGCGAGATAACATCGGGCAACACTGTTCCTTGGAGTCAGGTCTCTAGCCGCGGATGATCTTACGCGGCAGACGGGACAGTTGGAGATGAAGTTTCACCTCTGGATACTTTTTTAGAGCTACCAATCTTTGTAGAATGTTATGAGGAACAGTGTTGACGGACCAGATGAAGTAATCCCAGAAGAACAGCCTCTTGCATCCGGTTCGCGATGGAATGAGCCTGACGCTGACAAGCCAGAATCTTGTTGAGTTGGCTAATAAATGAAGCTTTCATACCTCCAAGACAGGCGATTATGAGAACTACAAGATGGACTTTGAAGCCTGACTAATTAATTTTTGTTACAATATTAAATGTTGTACATCATATTGAATTTCAATTTTTTTCGATTGAGTAACATAAATTTAATTCAATAAAATAATATAAAATAAATAAATAATAAATATATATATATATATAATAAAATAAAATAAAATTTAATTTAATTTAATAATTACTTCAAGGTTATATAATTGAATATTGCATATAATTGGTATAATAGAAGTTTTTTCATATTTAAAATACCTACCCCTATTTCAGTTACATAATTTTTTAAATGTTTCTGATGATGTGATATGATTATCTGAATTCAATTTTCCAAGTTATATATACACATTTTTTCATTTTTTCTGGAATTAGTTTAAAAGGTTATTGATGACTGAAATTTTCAGAAAAATATAAAATCAACATTATTCAAATGTTTCGATGAAAACATAATATACTGCTTTTCATGTTCTGAACTCATTGATTATTCATTAGCTGATTAATATTTTGAAAAATATTAAATTACTTAAAGATTGAATTTTAATTTTTTAATATAAACTAACATAAATTGATTATTTACTTTAGGGTTATGTAATTGAATATGGGCTATAATTTATATGATAAAAGTTTATTTATTTTAAAAATAACTCTATTCCAATTACGCAATTTTTGTAAGTTTTCGTAATGTTGTGAAATGAGTATCTGAATTCAATTTTCAAAATAAGGTTTTAATTTTTTCTGAAAATAGTTTAAAAGGTTAATAACAATGAGAATTTTTTGAAAAATATAAAATTAACATTATTCAAATGTTT
The DNA here is from genome assembly GCA_932195095.1 of Andricus curvator. Lineage (NCBI taxonomy): Eukaryota > Metazoa > Arthropoda > Insecta > Hymenoptera > Cynipidae > Andricus > Andricus curvator. Next base: position 7,030 of record CAKNYM010052903.1, read on the forward strand.
CAATGGGAATAATTCTTTATTGCTTTTTATGTTGGAAACTGATTAATTAACTATTAGCTGATTAGTGTTTTTACAATATTAAATTACATAAAGATTCAATTATAATTTTTCTATATTTAGGAGCATGAATGCATTATTTATTTCAAGGTTGAATTTCAGTTGAATATTGGCGATTATTCGTGAAGTGAAAGCATATTTATATTTAACATATCTCTGTTGCAACTATATAATTTTTTTAAATGTTGGTGCTATTTTGGAATGAGTATCTCAATTCCGTTCTCGCAATTATATGTAAATATGTTTTAATTTCTTCTGAAATTAATTTAAAACGTAAATTATAATTATAATTTTCATAGAAATATAAAGTAAAATTTATTTAGATGTTTCAATGAAAATATTTGTTAATTAATTTTTACGTTGTAAACTGATTAATTTTTTCACAATATTGAACCGCTAAATTATTGAATTTTAATTTATCTTTTGTCTGATAACAGGAATTGATTACTGACATTAATATTATATCATTCAAGGCCATGTGAGCGTAACCGCAAAATTTTTCTTACATGTTTTTCAAAATCAACTCACGCTCACACGAAACGCGATATCGAGTTGAAAATTTGCGAAACTAAATATGAAGCACTAAGAAACGCGGCTCTGGTCCTAAATTTTTATAATTATGAAAATAGCAAAAAAAAAACTTTGTTAAGAAAATTTTTTGTTATACTTATACAAATTTAGGACAAGAGCCGCGTTTCTTAGTGCTTCATATTCAGTTTCCCAAATTATCAACTCGATATCGCGTATCGTGTGAACGTAAATTGATTTTGAAAAAAATGTTTAAAAAAATTTGAGGTTACGCTCAGATGGCCTTAATATTGGCTATGATCTGTACAATCAAAGTTTATTTATGTTTCATACCTCTATTACAATTGAGTATTCTAGCATTACGTCATGGTTATGATAGGGTAGGTGGAAATGTCAGGAAGGTTAGCCTAGTTGGTACATATTTACAATAAAATAAGATATGCCAAACTTTAAAGTTGGAGTATCGGATCGATTTGATCCGAATCGGGCACTATAGCTTCAAATTTTGGATAGCTGTTTTTATTTCGTGAAACTGAAAGGTTTTCAACCGATAAAAGGATAAAACATAATTGCGCAAATGCATTTTAGACTTGAAAAATATTACTATTTATACATTTATAACTTACTTTTACGTTTATATTTTTTCCAAAAAGTCGTATGCATTCCTATGTAAGGATGTACTAACTATGCTAACCTTCATGAAATTTGTACTTATTCTATCACCATTGCGACGTCTAGCTCAAATACTCAATCACACAATTATTTTAAATGTTTGTGACCAATTCTAGATTATCAAATTCCACTTTTTGCACGCTTCAGAGAAGAAAATGGAAAAAAATGGAAGGTTGTCGGAATTAAAGTTGGAAATTTCATCTTTAAAATGAAATTGGGAACATGATCAAATATCTACTGATTCTCGAATTGTCATGGAAAATGTGGAAGCATAACCAAGACGAAAATCGGACGGTCCATTGGTGACTACATTTTTTGGTTTGTTGTTTTTCGCACGTTAACAAAAGATTTAAATTCGACATTCGACTGCCGCTCGACGAACTGATTTTCGTCTTGGACATGCTTCCACAATTTTAATTATAAGTCGAGAACAAGTAAATATTTCATTATGTTCTTGGTCTCATTTTAAAGAGCAGATTCCAACCTTTAATTTGTCCAGGTTTGAATTTTTTCAATTAACTTCTCTGAGGCATGGAGGGGTGAGACTTGATATATCGTTGAGATAGCCACGAAAAAAAAGAGGCATATATCTTAATTCAATTTTCAACATTTTATGTGGATATATTTTAATTATTCAACGATGTTTTGTCGTACGCTTTTGTTTTTCTGAATTATTTAAACGTTCTAATATGATAATAATTGAATGATTTAGCGATGTTTCTTGATTCACAGATTGACAAAAATGGCCGTGAAATGCGTATTTGAATTCCATTTTTCAAAATGACATGTACATATGTTTTAATTATTTAGCAATGTATTCTGACACGCTCTTCTTTTTCTATACAAATTTACTTAAACATTCCAGTACAAATACATTTTCAATGATTTTTATATTGAGAACTGAGAATCGGATCAGAATAGGATTTTTTCAAATTATAGGTATTAATTTTTCAATGATTTAGCAATGTATATTGATGCTTACATTTAAAAAATGGCCGTGAAAGTACCCACAAATGTCATTGTACCAAAATTATGTTGCTTTTTTTTCTTTCGAAATATTAAATTACGTAACGTGCACTTGAAATCTTAAAATGGTATCTCGACATTTACTATTATAAATTGTAATAGTAAATTCTACGTTACATGGATTCACTGAATACATTCTTTGAGAATATAATTTCAGCAAAAATTTGATTGGTCAAGAAATTTGAACGAATAAATAGTGATTCGAAAATTGAGTAAAGGAGAAAAATGAATACAAAAAGTTAGCGCGCGCACGTAATAGTCTAGTGTATACTATATAAGGAATATAGTTGAGAAAACAATTGTCTACTACCTGGACTCTACGTCATTCTTCCCGTAGAATCCAATGGTGCTATTACTTTTTCGTGGCAGATATTGTTAAATGTATTGTTTAAACCAAAATTGTTTGAAAAATAAAAATGTTTTCAATGAAAAATATTCTTTTAATGATATATTATCATCCCAAGATTAACTTTCCCTCTATGTGAATTGGTCTGAAAATGAAACTTAATAGGTGAAAAAATTATTTGTAACAATGTAATTTTTTGTAGAAGAAAGTAATATACTGTTAAATTTGTTTAAATGAATTGTTTATAATAATAAAATATAATTTATAATAGAATATTTGTGATTTTTAAGTTCTGCCCACTGCGTGGGCACATTTTCATCGCGCGCTTGGCACACGGCTCGCATTCTCTCACAAGTTTGAGTGCGCCTGTTGGATCTCGCGCTTCGCGTTCGATATAATATATATTTTTCTCGCGCTTCGCGCTCGGTCTTTGTGCTTCCCCCAAGCTTGTGCACAAACTTTGAAAATTAAAGGTCAAAGCATCGACAACTGTAATTTGGTGATTGTGAATTCGCTTTTGATAAAGCTCCTTCGGCTTTGAGGAACACATTCACATCACGTATCTCGTGCGACGCACTCGATTTAGTCCAAAATGCGAACTTTTCTACATATCGAATGTATTTTATATTTATTTATGTACCTCGGTCAACAAATTTTATTTTTTATGATTACTTTAATATTTGTTCTTTATTTTGCATTAGTTTTTATTCTCAGCCACACTGAAAAATGTATCATTTCACTAAATATATTGGGATCCAAAACCGTTACGTCTCATCTAAACCTTCCTGTTTTGCATGCTGGACATGTCATATTTTGTAGTAGAGAAGCCAAAAGACGAAACTTGTACGAAAATATAATTGCATTTTGTATGCAAACTTCAAGTTTGAGGGATAAACTTCATAAGGTGAGAAGACAAATAAGCTTCCAAGGTGTCGTAAAAGATGTAGTGTGCAGTTGCAAAGCTGGATTGGGGAAAAAGTGCAAACACGTTGTTGCAGTCTTATTTCGATTGTGCATGTAATTTGATTAAATATGTCATATATAAGCATGGGAGTGTGAAATATAAAAATTATATAAACTGTAAGACTAGCGATAAAGAATCATCACTTTTTCTCCTGGTGAAAAATATTTTTTTTTTTTAACAAAAAATGCGTAACTTTTATGTTATGTTGCACTTTCATATTATTATTATCATACCATTAGGCCATTTCCCTTTCGCTGTAGGCGTGACTTGCTCGGTTGGAAAATAGTAGTGTGCAGGTGGGTATATAGGTATAAGGTAGATAGGTATATGGGTGTTAGGTATAGATATTTTAGATTGATCTGGAATTCTCGGGTTATTTATATAAATGACACGTTCATTCCGCAATACTGCTCCGACCCATTTTGCTGATCAATCTCTCCAGCCGAATAATAGAAACACGATTATCGGAAATTAATTTGGTAAAAATAGTTAATTGACTTTTTCATAGATTCTAATTCTTTGCAACTGACCTATTTTTTAAATCAATTTCAATAATACATCACTTTTTTTAGATTCAGGAAATTTATGAAAAAGAATTTTCTTGGTCTTTGCAGACTTTAATAGAGCACCCAAACACAGAACAAAACGATCTGCTTTTCGTCTTTTTGAGACTGAATTTCATTCCTCTAATATCCATCTCTAAACTAAAACGCCTTTTCTTTGATGACACTTTCTTAATCACAACTATTTTAATTATTTCTTTTCACTATTTTCAATACAATTAGCACGTGGTATTTGAAGCCGACCCACTTTGACTAGTAATATTTTTCGCCACCAGATGGCATATCGCAGTTCTCCGGTTGCCAATATTATGACAATTTATAATGTGCATTGTTAATGAAACAGACGTATTTTCATTGTCTTGTTTTCATAATTTAAAAAAGCCCGCATTCTATCAAAAATAAAAACAGTTTTGTTATTAAACATTTTATTGCATCTTGTATCGTTTTTCCATAAATTTAAGTTGTTTTATTTTAATTTTATATTTTGTGATTTACACAAGAAATACGCGACCTAGCGTAAAGTGGTTCTAAGCAAATTTGTACATACAATGTGGGCGGAAAATTTTGTTAAATAAAATTTTATTGTACATACACTGAGAAACTTTAGGTTATAAAAATTACTAAAACGGATAGCAAATGGGGGCAAAATGCTTAAATTTCGACATTTTAATACATAAATAATAAGTTATACTATTTTTATAAGAAGATTTCCTATTTGGTAATAGCAAGCCTTACTATTTTCTGTAGTAAAATCCGATGTAGGAAAAATTAGTAGAGAAATTAATAAATTGTACAAAAAGAATAAAAGTAATAAGTATTTTAAATAACATAATATACTAAATATGTAGAAGAAATTACTATTGTCTGTAGGAACACGTTGTGTATTATGGACATTTTCTACTTTTTACAACAAAGGTTAATACCAATTATTAAAATTGGTCCCAAATATTACTAACTGATTTAGCAGATGGTATCGAGCCTTGGACCGAGCGCAGCCGAGTGCATCCGACGTGTGTCAATCGCCGATCAACGGATTTTCATGCTTTGTTTTCAAACGTACTGGCTCGTGGTTAAGTATCAAAACATCGTTTTTTCCGTATTTTTCGGCTTTGTGCTTCATGGCAGTTTCACAATAAAGAAAAGTAAGTATCTTGAAAGTTTATAATCAAATAATATATTTAACATTTTTGATACTGGAGGAAATTTAAGTAAAAAGATTGAAAATTTCTAACTTAGAATTGGAGGTTAAGATTTTACTGTGGCGTAAAGAATTTTCATGCTAAAGTAGTTACTTTTCTGTAAAATTTCTGATTGTTTTTGGGTTTATTTAGCATAATGATTAACGAAGATATGTGGGCAACTATCGAAGAAGATCCGGTAAGCGACGCAACTAAATTATTGAAGTTAGACAGAAGTAAAGAAATGTAAAATTCTATGATTTATTTTCAAACCACGTATACCTATATATAATTTCATTTACAAATGGTATTTACCAGTTAAGTTAAAAATGAAATTACATTTTTGTTTCCATTCAATTGTATTTAATTTTTATTTTCTCAGGTTTTATTCAAATATTTCATTATTACAGACTTTAACGGATCAAGTTGTGAATTCGAATATAATTATCCAAGAAGGATCTTCTGATAATATACCTTTACAAGTAAATATTTTTATGATATCACAAATAATGTTGAGTTCTTTCTTTTAGTTAATATTTTTACTTTTTAAAAATATGATTCTGCAATATTATTTATTAAGTGATAGCAAATAATGTAAAGACTATAAAAATCTTAGTACTATATTTATAACAATATTTAATATTCATAATTTATACGTTATTTTAGGATCTTCCAATAGAAGAAGCAAGTTTCTTAACACAGTCAGTTAACAAGAAACGAAGAAATGGTTTCACTGTGGTGAGCCATATGCTTTACACATTACTATTTTTTAAATCTTGTGCGCTAATAGTAACAACCTCATTTTCATTTATAGAATTTGAAATCTTTCCTGGAGAACGATGACGATGGAAAATTAATCGTTCGAAACTTTGAGATTAATAATTGTCTAAACAAGTCAACGAGAGCCCTTTTAACGCGAACAATTATAAAAAATTTTAAATATGAAGCTTTAAATAGAGTTCCTGTTGGCCAGAAACTTTCCGAATTTCAGTGAGTAAATATATCATGTTGGCTGAAAATAAATAATTATTTAAAAAAATAATTGCAACTAAATTCTTTTTTTGTGTGTTAAGCATTTCAACGGAGATATTTATAGCTATTTCTGAAGAAATAGAAGCTCTTTTCCCCGGAGAAATAGCCAGTAAATATTATTCTCCATATGTCAAAGAAGATGACGTCTCTGTCCCACCATCTGGAAGCCTGTACAACCACTACAATTATGTGAAGGATTCTCTGAGAAGCAGTGGTCTTCTTGCGCATACGAAAAAGAAAAAAATAGAGACTCCTACATGCAACACCGTCGAACCTATTAACGGTAAAGTTACTCTTTATATTACTCTATACAGGTTACGTAACTCATATTTCAGATATAGTTTACAATAACGTAAAAATCAGTAAGAAATAATTAAAATACGATATGAAATATTTGTTTAAATTATTATCCGAATTACAGATAATGAAGATTTAGAATGGTTAAAAAAGAACCTAGAACCATGGAATGAGGTTTGCGAAAAGTGGAAAGCAACGTACGAATTAAGGAAAAAAATATATGCAGCACAGAAAAAGGCCTCAGACTATATTAATAAATTTCCCTGCTTGAAAGTACAAGCGGCTAAAGAATTGGTACTCTAAATAATAAATCAATAGTTAAACTTTCAATTCATTTGAACTTTATTATTCTAATGTGTTTTATTACTTTGTTGATTCACAGTACTTGTTGGATTTTGAACGGCTTTATCCCAATAACAGTTCTTCGTTGCACAGTAGGTGGGATAAAATAAAGGACGTTCTTTTGAAAGAACTTCAAGCACTGAGCAGGATCAAAGGAAAGTTAAAAGAAGTTAGCGATCAAGCATTAATACATCTATTACCTTCTTTAGAATCAGGTATCTCGAAAAAATTGAATTTAACATTTATAATTATTTTAATTTCTAATTTTAAAAATAATTATAAACTACACGTGTCTTGTATGAAATAATTTTTTTTTAATTTTGTTTAGAGCATCAAAATGGCATTCTACTTAACCTGCTACCACTACTGATTGATATTGGCCGTCCTGGTAAAAAGGCAAAAAAAGATACTGAAAATCTTCCTGAATTAGAGGATCAACCAAACGTCAAAAAGAAAAGGGTAATTAAGCGTAACGAAAGACTTGAAACTTTCGTTCAACACGTTGAGGTAAATTTCTAAAGAATTAAGTGACTTTTAGATGTTTGATAATATTTTTACAGGCATATTGTATTCTTATATCTACTTTTTAATTTATAATTTACAGTTGGCTAGTGACTTGGATAAAAAAATCAAAGAATTGAGAGATAAGTTGCTGAAATCGAAGGATACTTTTCAACCCATGATTTTCATAATTGGACCATTAACGAAGATTGAGCAAGCAGTTGTTGTGGTCGACGAACAACAATATAGCGTTGGTTCATGCTTGGAAGCTTTAGATCTGGCGTTTAAAATATTTTTTGTGTTGGAATGCCAATATCCGAAAACGTCACATTCTCTGTGGATGTTTATTCAAATCGCTGGGTTCAATATATCTGTTGCGGGTGATAGACCTAACGCGTCCGTCAAAGTTCTGCTGGGGTTGGTAAAACAGTCTTTGTCTGTAAAGATTTGATTTCGTTTTTTCTCTCATTCAGAGTTTTATTTATAGTTTTTTTCCCCTTTAAAGTGATTGTACCACTACTTAAAAACATGATTACTTGCCATGAGTGTAAATGCACTTTTCCGGATAATCGTACTTTGTTGAGACATGTCAATTTCACGCATTCGTATTTAAAAACGTTTCGTTGCTCTGAAAAGCATTGTCAAAAATCTTTTTCTGTACTAAATACCTTTTTAAAGCATAGACGTCTAAAACACGAATCCGATCATGAAATTTCTTTATCAGATCAAAAAAATGCATCACACTCATTCATTGTACAAGACGAAACTACTGCTGTTTTTGAAATTGATAATGTCAATGTTGAAATTCCTTTAACACAAAGTTTTTTGGAGGACTCTTCTGACTCTGAAGATGATTTAATCTCAGACGATGATTTACTTTTTGAAAATAACTCTCAAAAAAGTACTTCCAATTTGATTGAAGTAACCCCACAAATAGCTCAAAGTATTTTTAAAGAACAATTACAATTTGCAAGTAAATATTATCAGTGCACAGATATTTCGAGAAAAAGAGCAACTGGTGTGATTACTGATACTTCAAAGTTATTATCTTCTACTGTAAACGAACTAGAAAATGAAGTGTGCAATCGTTTAAAAAGTTTAGGTGCTCCTGAAAATTATATATCTGAAATCAAAGATGTAATGACAAAGTTCTCAAAGCCTTTTCAAAATATACAAACTGAAAAACAGTGTTTTTCAAAATTTCGCAATTATGACACGTTTATTATTCCCGAGAGTTATAAGATTGGTGAAAGGAAAGAATATAGGACTAGTCCTACAGGATCTACCTGCAAAGATGTGCCAGTAGTGGCGCAGTTCATTCCTATCCGTAGAGTGTTGAAAAAATTTTTCGAAATGCCAGAAATCTATGATAAAACAAAAAAGTACGTAAACGCTTTGAATTCACAGAAAACAATAATTTCAAATATTATTCAAAGTCCTCTATGGAAAAAGAAATTAGATCGACATCCGGGCAAAACTGTTTTTCCACTTTTGATGTACTTCGATGACTACGAAAATAATAATCCTTTAGGTAGTCATAAAGGTATATCGAAATGTGGAGCAGTTTATATAAGTTTACCATGTTTGCCGCCAGAATTTCAATCTAAAATAGAAAACATTTTTTTATTTATTCTATTTAATAGTTTAGATCGTTCGGTGTTTAAAAATGCAATAATTTTCGAAAAAGCATTTCAAGAACTGAAATGTTTACAAGAAGAGGGAATTATAATAAACCACAATGGAGTTGACGAAAGAATTTACTTTGATTTAGCAATCATTGTGGGCGATAATCTTGGATTGCACTCCATTTTTGGTCTCGTGGAAAGCTTTCGAGCAAAAAAGTTCTGTCGTATGTGTCTCATTGAAAACGAAGATATTAACCAGATATTTAAAGAATGCGATTGCACACTTCGTAACAAATCTAATTACAATACACTGTTAAGTGAGAACGATATAAAAAAATCGGGGATTAAAGAATCTTGTATTTTGAACGATATTCCAGGGTTTCACGTAACTGAAAATCCAGCAGTTGACTTACAGCACGATTTTGCAGAAGGGATATGCCGTTATGATGTCGCTTTTATTTTACACAATTTCATTTATGTCAAAAAATATTTAACATTAGATCATCTGAATCAGATTATTCGCGGTTTTTATTACGGAGCTGACGATAATGTTAACAAGCCTCCTGAGATCTCAGAGTCACATTTAATACAAAAATATATCATACTATCTTCATCCGAGATGTTAAACTTGGTACGAAATTTAAATTTAATGATTGGTCTTTATGTGGACGAAGGTGATGAAAATTGGTCATTACTATTAATGCTGCAAGACATTTTAGAAATTGTTATGAGCAAAAAAGTAACTATTCATACACCACAATTATTAGAAATAAAAATCTCGGAATATTTGGCTCTATTATCCGAGAAACATCCGAAGAGTATGAAACCTAAGCATCATTTCCTGGTGCATTACCCTTCTGTAATGCGTCAAGTCGGTCCACTGTGGCACATTAATTGCATGAAATTCGAGAGTAAGCATCGCGAAGGGAAACAAATTTCTCACTCTTCAATTTGTCGAGTAAACGTATGCAAAACCATTGCTCTTAAGCATCAACTCATATTGAATTATAGGTTTCTCACTCAAAGTTCATCATATTCATGTTATAATTGTTCTAAAATCAGATCATTTCCAATAAATTCCTTACCAGATGTTGCGAACTTTATGCAATTATTACCAAAGAGTTTAAACGACAATGTTGAAGTCGTAAATTCGATTGAATACATGGGTAGAAAACTAAAACGAGACAGTGTAATTGTAACTTTTTCTGAATTTGGGCCTCAATTTAACCTCATTTATTTAACTATATTAATGAACGATGATGATTTTTTTTTCGTCACAAAATGCCTGCCAGATTGTTACTTAAACGAACACTTAGGAGCTTACAAAATATATGATACCTGTAACTATAATTGGGAAGTTATTAAGAAGTCTGATCTAAACGATTCTGTAAGTACGTATGTAAATAAACTTAAGGATAGTATGTTCTACATTCATAAAAATTGGATGTAATTTTATTATATTTAAGTGTTTACGAAATGTTGTATTCCTGCAATATTAAGAAATCTGATTTAAAAGATTCTGTGATTACTTCTGTAAATAAAATTAAGGATCTTATGTTCTACATTCATTAAAATTTTATGTAATTTTACTATATTCAAGTGTTTTCAAAATGTTGTATTCCTGAAATATAAATATATGCTTTAAATTTACTTTTAATTGTGTTTTTTGTTATAAAAATAGTTAAATTTATAATAAATATTCTACCTACATTTGATTTACATTTAAAATAATTTAATTTTGAAGATTTACAATTTAGAATTATTTTTAGGTAGCGAAAATGACATTTTATTTATGTTTCAATTCAAAATCCGCAAAAAAACGTAATTAAAAAAAAATTTACTTATTTTAATTACATTAAAAATTTTGTTGTTTAAAATTATAAAAATATCATCAATATTAATCAATTAAGGATTAAATGAATTAGAACCAATAAACTTTCTATCATTTAGGTCATATGGAAGTTTTCATTCTGAATCTCAAAATGTCTTATAGGTAGATGGATCATCGCCCGACTGCTGTCCCGGAGACGCGTGTTCGATTCCCGCCAGCTTCGTTTTCTTCTAACCCGATTTTTCTGTTTCAGCTTTATAATATAATACTATCTTTTAAGAATATATACATATATGTAATTTCTAATGTTATCAATTCTTAATTTAAATAAATGTGAATTATGCGTTAAATGTAGAATATGTGTGTAGGTAGGCTTGTGTGAAAGTTAGCAACACGTATTTATTTTTTTTACTATTCCCACTGTAGCATATTTTGCTAACCAGTTAGTAATTCGGTGCGCACGGTCCCTGCGCATCATTTTACTACAGTACTTTGTAAATACTGTTATCTTCTACAGATATTAATCCAACAAATTTACTATTTTCTCCTATCAAAATTAGTAAATGGCAGTAGTGCAGACTTGTAGTTTTACTACAGAGGTTAATAAATACTTCAAATGTCTTTTACAATAAATGAAATAGTTTTAACTTTTATTCCAATATATTTTATAATTCTTTAAGTAGCTACGAGTTACTATTGAGGTTAGTAAATATTATTAAAATTTGGTTTTTGCCCCTCATTGCAAAGTTCAGATAGTAAAATCTAGTGTGATTTTTAACAAGAAATACAAACAAGGGTTTCTCAGTGTATTTTGTGACGTTTTTCGAAAAAGTTATCTTTTTTGTTTTTGATGTATTTTTATAAAAAAAGTTCATAACAGATTTGTAGATATTTTTTGGTTGAACAACTTTTGTCGCTTCATTTTTTTTCGTAACTTCTGTCCTTTCTCCAAAAATTTAATTTTTTTAATTTTAATGTTATTTTTTACGATTAAAACAAAAACTACGCATTCTATCAAGAAATTATCAATAACAAATTTGTAGAACTTTTTGGGCGAACAACTTTTATCTATAATTTGTTTTCTTTTCTTGTTTCGTTTTTTCAAAAATTTAATTTTTTTATTTTTAATGCTATTTCTTGCGATTAAAACAAAAATTACGCGTGTTATCAAAAAATGATCAATGACAAATGTATTGTTCTTTTTGGGGTGAATAACTTTTGTCTTTTAATTTTTTTTACCTTGTGTCGTTTTTCCAAAAATTTAATTTTTTATTTTTAATGTTATTTTTTATGATTAAAACAAAAACTACGCGTCCTATCAAAAAGTAATTACTTACAAATTTGTAGATCTTTTCTGGGTGCTTTTAAAGCACAATCCAATCCGATTAGTCTTTCAAAAGTTATCCGGTATACAGACGACAACGTCAACGACGACGACATACAGACACTATCGTAACACCTGTTTTTCGGATTCAGGGGGTTTCGAAACGTGGAGATTTAAAGAAATCCGCGAGTCAGTTTTTGCATAAAACTAATACATTATCATTATGATGAGAATGTAATAAATAGTTAATCGAAATTTGTATTTCGTATTGAAAATTATTTTTTCACTCAAATTATAATTAATTTGAATTTGTTTTTCTTTCATGACTGAATAATCTCGTTTGGTTGAAAAATCAACTATTAACTTAAAAATTTGTCTTTTTGATTTGAAAATTCATCTCGCATGCTAGAAATTTCACCCTTTTTGGTTAAAAATTCAACTGTTTAGTTGAAAATTTGTCTTTTTTGGATGAATTTAAAATCCTTTTTCATTGAATCAACTATAATTATATTTTTCGAGAGAATTCATCTTTTTCCGTTGAACATTCAACTACATGGTTGTAAGTTGAACTCCTTTGTTAAAAATTCATTTTTTGTTGTTGAAGAATCATTTATTTTGGAAAATTCATCTCTTTGGTTGAAAATGTAATTGTTTTGTTGGAATTTCGCTTTTTTTGATAAAAATTAATCTATTAGGTTAAAAATGCAACTACTTGGTTAAAACTTGAACTACTTTGTTCAAAATTCACTTTTTTGTTTGTTAAAGATTCATCATTTTAGTTGAAAATTCATCTCTTTGGTTGACAATGTAACTATTGGGTTGAAAATTCGTCTTTTTGGTAGATAATTAAACTTCTTGGTAAAAAATTCATATACTTGTTAGAAAATTCAACTTTTTGGTTAAAAATTAACTTTTTCGTTTAAAATTCATATTTTCGGCTTAAAAATTAAACTGTTTTGTGGAAAATTCGTTTCTTTTGGGAAACATTTAATATTTTTTTATTATAAATACAACTGGTCAAAAATAAATGTTTTTTTCTTTTGTTGAGGATTCAATTATTTTGTTGAAAATTTGTCTTTTTTAGGGTTTCGTAGGAAACCTTTATGTAGTCGGTAAAATAGCAGTCCGTCCGTCCGTGAACACGCCTAGCGCAGAAACTAATAGGTCCACCGACTGCATTTTTTGCATGGAATTGTATTTCACGTGTCTAATGCGAGGAAAAATACTGAGAACCCTGAGGAAAATGTTCATGATAGTGTTGCTATGCAAATACATAACAATTAGGACCTTTTTAGTTAAAATTATCTTAACACGCCTAGCGCAAAAATTGTTGGGCCTATTAACTTCATTCTTTGCATGAAAATGTGTCTCATTTGTCTAATGTGAGGAAAAATAGTCAGAATACTTAGCAAAATATTCATTTGCACGTTGCTATACAAAAAACATGAAAATTTAGTCCCTTTGACTCGAAATGTCCATGCGAACATGCCTAGTGCGGAAATTATTAGGTATAACGACTGAATTTTTTACATTAGAGATGTATTTCACGTATCTAATGCGAGAAAAAATACTAAGAACCCTGAATAAAATGCTGATCATAGCGTTTCTGTGCAAATACATGAAAATTAGAGCCTTTTGAGTCAAAATGCCCCTGTTGCCGCGCCTAGCGCGGAAACTATTAAGTCTACTTATATTTCATCTTTTGCATAAAAATGTACTTTACGTGCCTAATGCGAGGAAAAATAATGGGAATCCTGGTGAAAATAATCATCGAGATGTTGATATGAGAAAACATGAAAATTTAGGCCTTTTGACCCAACAATGCTCGAAATTGACTCAAATTTGACTCAAAGCCAACATATGGGATTGGAAAATGTCCAAAAAAGTGAAAAAGTCTCAACCGTAACTCTTCCTACGAAACCCTTAAGTGAGGGATCTTGCCATTCGCTTCACGAACTGATTTTGGATAAATTCAACTGCTTTGACTTAAAATTAGAAGATTTTATTGTTTGAAATATCAAATATCTAATAACCTTATTATAAACCTTATAATAACAGATAAACAAATAAACCTTAAAATAAGTAGTTATTCGACATTTTTATTTTGCAATAAAAATTATGTTGAAGATATGTTATATATCACTATTGTTTTGAAATATGTGCGTTTGTAACATGGTAGAATATAACTAGAAATGCGATAAGTTTTAAAAATTTGCAACTCATTTCACAGCCCTTTGGTTTCACACAGTAATTGCATCCATTACGAGGTATATTACGTCGCAGCGGTGGAGGAACTCAATTAACTGAAAATAAGGTTACATGGTGACGAGATGAATATGATCGACAAATTTTAGATTCATCCTAATTGAGTTTAAAATGTTATATGCGGAGACAATAAAATAGAAGTGCCAACAGGAAAATTTGGTCGTAATATTAACAAAGGTTTTGAGAAATAATAGAGATGTCGTTTGCAGATATAGTCAAAATCTCTAAATTGAATATGACCATATTGTTTCAAGTACTTAACCGTAATCACCAAGCAGAGACGTCCAATTTTAAATTAATGAACGCGGACTTTGTAAGATCTCACCATTAAAATAAGGAATACTTGAAGCAGAATGATCTTTACAATCTACAGAAATGAGATCGAATTTGAGAACGTAATACGATATCCCCTTCAATTGCGAGGGAACCCTTCTCATTTATCGCTTCGTACTACCAGGCCCTCGTGTCACAGCCATAAGAGGGTGGAATTTGCAAATATTATCGTCTATCGTCCTGTCGCTCACTAGATAAACGGAGTAATATTCTGATCAGTATCCTAAATTGAAGGAATAAAAACATGTTTATAGTTCTTTTATTACACGTAGAATTTTGATGTGAAACTTCTTTTGGGACGGGAGTGAATTGAAAAAACCGCACGACCGCACGACTGCATGTAAGAGCGAGCATGGTCTGTATCGAGAAATCTCTCTGTCTCTCTTACGCTTTGTCTATACCTTCTCTCTCTATTCGAGTCTCCCTTTTGTGCGGCGATTCGCAATTGCTCTAGACTTCTCTTTGATATCCCCACCACAGCCACGCTAAGCATGCGTATGCTCCCCCCATCACACTCAAACGCTCTGTTTCACCCCCTCTTTCTATTTCACCCTTCACCCCTTTCTAACCATTTTATGAGAAAGCAACTACAAAATTAAACTGTTGACGGTTCCCTGGACGCGTTATTTTCAAAGATTCCTAAATACATTTTAAATACATGGATTTTACCCTTAAACTTATAATATTGCAGTTAAATTATTATAATTATTTTAATTTCCAGGTTTTTCCTCTCTAAATTGATGTATTCGAAGGAATTTTCAACTGATTATTATTAATGGTTTGAAAGAAATTTCAAATCTTTTTTCCTTAAAAATGCTAACATGTTAGGGCTTTTTTGACAGATTCCAGGGATTAATTAAATGGTTCTTCACTGAATTTTATAATAATATTTTAATTCTGTTTCAAAGAATTTTCTCACAATACATCAAGGACTTCACACTATTTAAGAGATTTTTTTACATATTCGAGATTCTCTCCGAAAAATCTTTTTAAAGCACTCAAAATAATATTATGGGCAGATGGGAACATATGAACTCCAATCTAATACAACGCTGCTGAAGGCCGGTGACCTTCTCAGCATAAAACACCAACCAATTGAGACTCTCGGTTTCTATTCTCTCCCCCCCCCCCCCCTAGTAACAGAAGTTTTGGCGGGATGACGTTACAACTAGACTCTCCACCATACGACGAATCACTACGTAACTTAGACATGATTTCGACTCGCCAAACAAATTTCGCGCATAAAGGTGGTAGTTGGGGGGAACCACACATAACAATTTTGTGAGGCTCTTCACACGAGAATTCTAGATCAATTAAAAAAATCTATACCCCTACCTCACATTACTCTTTTCCTCACCGAGCAAGTCCCGCCTACCCCGAAAGGGAAATGGCTTAATGGTAAAATACTTCTGCCATGTAGTCCCACTTTCACACACCATTTTTTTTTATAATAGGATCAGATTTCAAAATGTACAATACTTTTTTAATTTAACTGCCCATTATACACGAAGCACAAATACACAGTAATTTCCACGAAATGAAAAAGGTACTTCATATTGACTACTTCAAGAAAATGCTCTACAAAGTTTTCTAATTGACATTTCAACACAAAACAATTTTGAGAAAAATACGTGTCATTAGAGAATTTAACCCCGTAAAAAAGTTGTTAATTCATTTCTATTTGAAATGCGAGACATCTGAAACTATTTAGATTAAAAATATTATAATTCGCCTGTACCGACAATTTTTTTACCAGTTTTTTTAAGAAGCATATTTTAAGGATAGAGCATAGACTGCCAGCAAAAATATTGAAAAAGTAATTTTTCTTCCATGTGTTTGATACTATTGTTTGATCCTCAATATCGGCCATCTTGCTAGTTGACGTCCCAGACTAAAAAACATTGGAAAAGGTTAGGGGTTAAACTGAACTCATTTCTGTGACTAATCAGAGAAGGTGAATCAGAGAAATGCAGGGATAGGGGTTTGACCAATATTATCTCTGTGACTGATTACAGGGGTGTCGTGCCGCCTCCACGAAGTGTTAGAAAGGGGTAGGGGTTTGACCAAAATTATTTCTGTGATCAATCACATTTCGAAGAGGCGGGAAGGCAACCGCGTTCCCGCCGCCTTGAAGTATTGGAAAGGGGTAGGTGTTTAAACTACAGTATTTCTGTGACCAGTCACGGGGGTGCCTTCCCGCCCCCACGAAGTGTTGGAAAGGGGTAGTTGTTTGAAAAACATTATACATTATTATATTATTCAATTTCCTTATCAATATTTGCAATCTCGAATCACTTATTTTTTATTCACAAATCGACAATATAAAGTGTTATATATACATAAAGCGTTCCGTCTAAAACGTCAAAAGCAAAAACTGACAAAATAACTCTTAAATCACATGACTTTCTCCTAAAATGCTTGACAGCTTCTTCAGTATGCTTAAAATATGTCCTTTAAAAAAAATTTGTGTGTCTCGGAACGCACGGCAGAAGTGAAACTTCGAAAGAATGTTTAAGCGGAATTTACTGTTGGACCGAATCCATTTCAAATCAGGCAGGGTTCTACACTTGAAATCGCAGAATCTCTCGGGGACGAAATATGCTGCTTTTTAGAGGAAATTAGGCGATTAGTATTTTTCCGATTTGCAAAAGAATTTTTTTTTAAGTTATGCGTATTGGAATTTTGTGCTTTGTTTTTGAAAAAACCCACCTTAATTTTTTTTCCGATTTTTTTTTGTTCAAATTGCACTTTGATAATGAAGATATCTTGTAAGTTTGATGCTTTTTCTTTTGCCCGGTCTCAAAAATGGTTTAGTTCGCATTATGCTGATTAAGATGACTTCTTCTATTAGTAGAAACTTTTAAAAAATATTTAGAAGAATAAAAAAAGGTGGGGTTTTCACGAAAATCTTTTTTATTTTTTTCTTCAAGAAAACAAATTTTGAATTTTGTTCGTAAAGTTTTATCTCAACATGTTTTCGTATCTGTCATTGGTTCCAAGAAAAAGTAGAAAATTCGGTTGTAAGAAAAAAGAATTTTCCTGGCTACAGAAGTTATTTAGCAAGTATCAAACTTACAAGATATCTTGATTATAAAAGTACAAGTTCAAAAAAAATTGGCAAAAAATTTAAAGGTTGGTTTTTTGAGAATATCGATTTTTAATCAAAAAT
Organism: Andricus curvator; assembly: GCA_932195095.1. Taxonomy (NCBI): domain Eukaryota; kingdom Metazoa; phylum Arthropoda; class Insecta; order Hymenoptera; family Cynipidae; genus Andricus; species Andricus curvator. Next base: position 25,083 of record CAKNYM010052903.1, read on the forward strand.
AAAATAATGAATATCTCAATTAGGTCAAAAGTTATAGAGGTTTAAAGAAATAAATGCGGGTTAAAATTACCACTAAAAAACAACGTACTTCGTCCCCGAGAAATTCTGCGATTTGAAATGGATTCGGTCGTTGCAATAAGGAATTCACGGAATTCCCGGAATTCAAAGAACTAATAAAATTCCAGGATTTGAAGGAATTCTATGAATTCCGTGGTTTCCTTTAATTCAATTATTATTATTATTATACCATTAAGCCATTTCCCTTTTGGGGTAGGCGTGACTTGCTCGGTTGGGAAATAGTAGTGTGTAGATGGGTATATAGGCATAAGGCAGATAGTTATATAGGTGTAAGGTATAGATATTATAGATTGATCTAGAATTATTGTGTTATTTATTTAAATGACACTTTCGTTCCGCAACACTGATCCGACCAAGGTTTCTGATCAATCTCTCTAGCGATCACCGCAAGTGAAGAGCCTCACAAAATTGTTATGTGTGGTTCTCCACTTGGGCCCATCAGTATCCAAGGTCTTTGTTTCAGGCACCATTCACTCTATTGTCACTCTATTTACAAACTATTTATCGCCACACTTTTCTGTCGTGGCATACTACTCTAGCTTCCTTCACGTCCATGCATTTTTTCATGCAAGCTCTTGTGTTTCTATGGCTTCTTATGTCTTCTCAGATTAATGTCTCATTCACAGATTCTAACCATTCTTTCGGCGGTCTACCTCTGGGCATTCTGCCATTTCCTTTACCTTTATACACTTGTTTGGTCAGTCGTTCACCTTTCATTCTTTCAAGATGCCCGAACAATCTTAACTGATTTCTTTCCCATATTTCAACTAGTGTCTCTCCTGTACCACATTCTTGGAGGATAATCTCGTTTCCGACTTTGTCCATCAGTGTTTTCCCGTATATTGTGCGCAGAGGTTTCATGCCAATCGCTTTAATTTTACTCCTGTCCTTTTCTTGACATGTCCATGTCTCGCTACCGTATAGTACAGTCAGTACGAATATGGAATTATGTATGACCATTTTAGCTTTCTTTGATGTGTTTTTATTTCTGAGAATCGACCCTGCTCTACCGATAACCTGCTTACCCTTATTTATGCCCCCTATCTACCTCCCCATCTATTTTTCCGTCGCTAGTGAATAGGCTACCCAGATATACAAACTTGTCAACTTGTTCTACTCTGTCATCACTTAGGACAATGTTGCATATTGTTTTCTCATTTTTTCCCTCAAACACCATGATTTTTGTTTCATTTACGTTAATTTTGAGGCCCATGCTCTTCATGCTTGTATTAAGTTTATTCACCATTCTTTGCAAGTCCTCGATTGATTCTGCCATAGAAATCTTGTCGTCTGCGAAAGCTATCCCACGTACGTCCACTGTTTCGAGATCTACACCTTCTTCGTCGAAGAGCGCCATTCTTAGACATTTATCCATAAATATGATAAATAGCCAAGAGGACATAATACATCCTTGTTTCAAGCCTTGCATAATATCAAACCAGTCACTCAGTTTTCCAATTACCCTTACACTACATTTACTACCTGTATATATTGTTTTTATTGCTTGTAGGAGCCCTCCATTTACTCCGTACTCTTTAAGGACTTCCCATAGTTTACTTCTATTTACCTTGTCAAATGCTTTTTCTAGGTCAACAAATGCACATAATACTTTCTTTCCTACTCTTAAGCTTTTTTCTGTGATCTGTCTTAAACTAAATATCTGATCTGTACATGATCTTCCTGGCATAAATCCACTTTGGGCTTCCCATATCTTTTCTTCTGTAATTTTCATTACCCTACGAATAAGTATTTTTGAGTATATTTTACTTACGGTACTTAGTAAGCTGATACGTCTGTAATTACTACAGTTGCTTTTATCTCCCTTTCTTTTGTATATTTTTACGATGATCGCTTTTTTCGAATCGTCTGGGACTTCTCCCATCTCGATACATAAATTTATCAATTCGCACCACCTGTGAGGTATTTGCTCGCCACCGTATTCGAGCGTTTCAGCGCTAATACTGTCTACGCAAGCAGCTTTACCGTTTTTTAAGTTCCTAATTATATCTCTAACCTCAGTGACACAGACTTTTTCAATTGGGTTTTCTAATGCATTATGTTCTATGTCGTAGTTTTGTTGCCCTATAACTTCACCTCCTAATAATTCTTTAAAAGAGTCTTTTAAAGCGTCTACTATCTCGTCTATATCATATAGCATTTCACCTTTGCTGTTTCTCATGCTGACAAACTCTCTACTTTTACTTTCTTTTATCATTTTAAATAATAGTTTCATAATTCCTTCAAAGCTGTTTTGTATTTTATTCTATTCTTCTGTTCTGATTTTATCTTTACTCTCCTTGACTAGTCGTTTAACTTTCCTCTTCTTGTCTTTGTAATCATTTTCGAGTCTCGAGTCTATTTCTCTCCTCATCGCTAAGACCTGTGATGTTTAATGTTCTCTTGTGCGCTTTTTTCTTTTCCTGCTGGGCTGCTTGAATTTCATCATTCCACCACGCATCACCAGACTTTCTTCCTACCACTGCCGTACCACACACTTCAATTGCAGTTTTAACAATGATATCCCGTAACAAAGTCCACGCGCCCTCTATATCTTTATTGCTTATAAGCGCTTCCCAAGTTGCCCTATCTATGCGTTCGTTTAACATATTTTGAAACTCTATTCGCACTACCGGTTTCTGTAAATTTTCAATCTTTATTCGCGTTTGCTTCGTTTTTTTTGTTCTCTTTCTTCACCATCCCCGCCCTAAGTTTATTTTGGAGACTGAAAGATAATGATCAGTATTGCATTCGGAACCCCTCATGACTCTTGTGTCTTTGACTAGTTCTCGTATTCTTTCATCCGCAATATTTCTTAAATTTCGGGAATTCCATGAATTCCATGAATTTCAATAATTCCTTGAATGCCATAAATTCCGTGAATTACATTAATTCCGTGAATTTCATGAAATCCAATAATTCCTTGAAATTCATGCTACGGTATCTGTACAAGAATAATATGGAGCTTGTGATTCATTTATTAAAAGTTAAATTAGTATAGTTATTCGTGTCCCTTTACATTTGTATAATTGGCCCTGTGGCTTTTCGTCGAACGTCCGTTATTCGAGGATTTTAAAGTATTTCATCAAATATAATGAAGCTATTGCAAGGGACTGCAGGAAGAATTACGGTATGTGCGTTAATTTATATTATATTCCTTGAGTCCGTTGTTTCCTCGAGGTGACGGATAAAGCGAAGCATAGCAATTTTTATAAAATTAACTAGGAAATTTTTATTTTCACAAAACATCATTGAAGTTATGTGGATGTAGGTGGAATGTAATGAAACAAAATTTAAATTTAAACCATTTTTTGAGATAATATCAACCAAAAATTAGCTTTACAAATTATAATTTTTGGAACTTTTCAAGTAAAAATGTTGAATTGATTTTCTAAAAACATCTTCGGTTTGGAGAAACATACAATCCTCACGACGACACTGTTGCGCTACGATGATTATTAATTTAATTCTTTCGTTTCCTTATTTGGATTAAAAGATGTACTTTCAAATAATTTTGTATTGATTTTTGAAAATTTGAAAACACAAATAAAAAATAAAAAGGAAAAGTTTTGTAAAACTCATTTACACAGGAATATAATAAATAATTTTTCATTCAATTTTCAGTGTATATACGAGGAAAATGTAACAATAATTATTGTTACAAGACACTGTTGTGTGTGAGCATTATAAGAAACTGGGATTTCATTAATCGCCATAGATTTTTTTAAACGTCTTTATATTAATGTATTTAAACGATTTTAATTGTGTTTCTTATGTATCTGGATTTACAGTTTGTAAAATATAAAACTATTTAAAATAAAATAAACATGATTTATTTAAATATCTGGATTATCTGTAAAGTCGAATGCGAGACAATTTTACCGTGATATTCTGAAGTACTGAATTACAGAACATTTTATATTGAATTATGAATTCTGTGCGGATGAGAGAACCTGTATGTTTTCCCCTCTACCTTGAAGAATTTTTCATATGAAAATGCCAATATTTTGATTTTAATACTATGTAATATTGATAAATATGGCGAAAACTCTTTTACTTTTCTTCTTAGCTTATATATAACATAATTTTCTACCATAATAAATATATGAAGCATCTATGATAAAAAAGTATGATATTTTTAAAGAATTTGTCAAAATTTGGAATATTTTTGATAGTATTTTCAATTTAACATGATTTCGGTCGTATTGAGGAGTTCCATATTTGAGGAACGTAACATATCGCAAATCGATAAGGAAGCGATAGAGTTTACCGATATAGTAAATAGTATGCGGTAAACCCTCTTCGAATTGCCACCAGCAACGGAGCGCTCAGGTAGCACAGGTAACACCGGAGTGGGGACTTACCTGGCTACTAGAGGGGTGAGTTATTAAATAGCCGCTCCCGACAAGAAAGCTTGTCTTTTCCCCGATGCGTCGGCTAGAGCACCAGCTCTAAGGGAATAACTGCGGTTACCCCTTAGAGAACTAATAGGTTTTCTGAATTAGATGCAATTAGATGCGCGTTGCGATTTTATTCACTTAGTTTTCAGGATAGATAGAAAGGACGTGTAGTCCAAAAGAATCTTACTCCAAGTAAGAGAGGATTCTCTCATATTTAGAATTGTACACACAATTATACGTGTTTACATAACAGTCGTGTTATCTTGTCAGACGGCCATACGACAAGGTATATTACTATATACATTTATTGAATTTCCGTACCACGCGTTCGCCAGCTGTTTGGGCACTACTAACGTCACGGACCTTTAAATGTTTCCAGGTATTTCACGTCATTTCCCGAGAAAATAGTCGGGAATTCGTCGTAGGGAAATACCTGCAGAAATTTAAATGTACAGTGGGATTTAAATCCTATAAATGAAAATAGCATTTGCTTAACGTTTTCTATCTCTTTTCTCAATGAGAATGGCTCATTGAGAAATAGATTTTTTCTTTGCAATTAAATTCTCGAATACTGTAAAATTTGGTTATAGGTAAAAATGATCAAATCCAGTATTCCAAAAGGAGAATAAATTTATATTTTTGTTTCTTGAGTTTGTTTTATGGGCAATCACCCATCTCAATTAAGCAAAGTTTGTTTATAAGCAATTGTATCTCGTTAGGAGATTTGTGTGTAATTCTTCCAGTAGATACAAGTAGGGAAAAGGTGATTCTGCTGAGCAGAATCACCCATTGTGTTGCGGGTCATAATGATGACAATTAGTGATTTCTAATATCTCATTAGAAATTGGGTTTAAAATCCAGTATCACTCCACTGAATGTACCCGTGACTCAATATATTTTCCCTCTTGTACAGATGAAGAAAGCATATGATCTCTTTGCAAGAACAATAACGCTTCAGTATATTAATAAAGTTCGTCACTTTATTGTAATATTTAAACTCATTTTAGATACTAAACATTACTCATCACACGACTATTCAGCATTCCAATGATAGTGTCAGTTTAATAAATATTGTTAACAGGCAAAAAAGTTATGCCTTATCTAAAAGAAATTATTTCTTTGGTGATATTTTTTTAACATAAAGAAATATTTCCTTGCAATAAATGTGAAAATTATTAAGTCAAAGAAATGATTTCTTGGGAGCTTAAAACCCAGTTTCTTTGAATCTGTTTTTCACGCCCTAAGAAATATTTTATCATTTCAATTAAATCGATTCTTTGAAGTGATAAATACGTATTTAAAGTAAGTAATTCGTCCATAAGTGGATCAAGTAATTCAGGTTTCTTTGAGCGAAAGAAATATTTTTTCCAGATAAATAATTATTCATCCAACTGAAAAAAAAATATTTATCCCGTACTAAGAGTTGACACGACTTTCGCAATTAAATAATTATATACATTTAAAAAATACATTTTTAAATTGAATATTGATCTATTTCATTAAAAGAAATCGTCCTCTGAATAAACAATCTGCAATTAATGAAGTTGCACAAATATTTGTGCGAACAAAGGGAATACTTTTTTCAAAATAAATGAATTCACATTTTGCGGAATAAGTATTTTTTAAATTTAATATTTTGGCATACATGTTTCAATTACATACATTTATATCATTGCAAATAACATTTGATTGAAATGAAGTGTTCATGAAACCCGTTGGCAGAAACGTTTATTCAGTTTATCAAAAGGAAATAGATCATTCTAAATAAATAATTCTTTCGATAGTAAATTTCTGATTTGCAACTTTTAGTAGTTCAGTAGTTAACAAATGCCACTAGGTGCCGCAGAGGATATTATTTCACAATCAAAATTAGTTCTCAAGGTTATAAGTTAGCTACTAATTTTCACCATAGTTGTAATAAAAAGATGTAACAATCTAGGTATGTCAATTGATACAACTATATGCTCTCGCTGTTCTGTGCATCAGCACTGACCATGTTCTTGAAATATTTTGACAATTTTTCTTTATCCCGTAAAATAACAAGAAAATATTATTAAAATAATATTAACTTATAATTATTATTATAATTAGATCAAACTTGAACAAATGCTACATTAACATTTTTGTATTTCAACTATTGAAATTTTTTAAACCGTGGTGGTATTTTTGTAGGTTAATTGGATACATGTCATATTTAAGGTGCCGTTTATTTTTATAAATTAAGTTTTTTGAAAATAATTCCCTTTTTTTCAAATCAAGGACTTAGTTCTTTGAATCAATTATTATTTTATCAACTTTGTTACTGTGCTTATTCTGAACAATATATCGCATCTTAGGATCACAGTAAGTTTCCTCATATTAAAAACCCATTCCTTTGTTACCAAGAAATATTTGGTAAAATTTAGGGTACGTTCCTTTGAACCAAGGAATCATATCTTCCAATTAAGAGAAATTTTTACTTTAGCCGATGGATTTTAATTTGTTTGTTTAAAATTTCACGGACTAAAATATTTATTTTTAAGAATAATTTCATACTTTTGGTTTAGATAAAACCGTTTCTTTGTATTGAAGAAGTGTCTTATAAGACGTATTCAGTATGATCATTTTTTTTGAATCAAGTAAATTTTGTTTGATTTAATATTTGTTTCCTCAGTACGTAGACAATTTAAATAGAGCCAACGAAGGTAAGATCTCAATAACTAAAGATCAAAGAAATTTGATGAGCATGGACCCCATTTCCGCTCTCCCTATACATTTTGTGAGAATCGATTAATGAAGACAGAAGTAATTATCTATTATCCAGGAAATCCCAGCGACTTTTTTGCATGTTCCAGTTGATTATAAATGAACCTGTCTATGCGCAGTTTTGATGCCAGCCGAGTTAGCTACTAACAGCAACGCCTCTTCGCTATGCTTATATTCTCATTAGTTGCTTTGCCTGTCACTTGAAAGAATGCCCAATTAAGATATTCTCTGTGATCAAAGATTCAATATATTGCAGGATATTATTTTCAAACTAAAAAAACAAGCAATCCTGTGATACGGGGCGATCAAAAGTAACTAAAATCGAAATTCATTACAACATTGAAATAAAATTTTTTCAACTTAAAAGTTATTTTACATCTACTAATCGTAAAATGAATTGCACTTTAAGTGTCTTTTTTTATCATGCTTATTATATAATAAGAGATCGATTCGGCTTCAATAACCAATGATTCTAAATAAAGTTTTTAAAATGAGATGATTTTATATTTGTTGTTTAAATCCGTTCCAATATCTTTTTTAGGATTTCAGTTTTTTTACATTAGAAATCAAGAATTCTAGTCTATAATTGTTAAAAATTTTCAGATGTTGAAATACTATTCTGCAGAAGATAATTATGTTTTAATATTGTACCCCTATAATCAACATCTAATTTTTTAGCCAATTTAAACGACATGAAAAGTTATGTTCAGACTTGAGAAGTTTGCTTGGATCAAAATACACTCAAAAAAATTTTAATTTAACTTGAATTCATTATAATCTCATTTATATGAACACTTGAATACAATTTAATTTATACATTTCGAATGTAGTAAACTCGATTTAAGTCAGCCGTAAGTAGTAAAAGCCATTTAGAGCCAAGAAAGAACCATGCTAAGCTAAGTAAACAGGGATAACAGATAATGACGGAGGTAATTTTTAGAGACAGCCCCCATAACACGTGATTTTTCGGAAATATTTCTAGAACATTTAATTGAAAAATTGTAAACATTCCAAATGAATATTGCAGCAATGTTCAAGAAACATTAAAATGTCCAACGAGGCAATATTGGTCCGAAATATTTCTGTAACAATTCAAAAGAATATTGAATTGCGCTTGCTTTATGGGTCTGAAACGTGTACACGAAATGGTACTCAAACATTGCCGCGCACTGTTGCTGAAACATTGGTTGAGATATTGATGTAATGTCTCCATAAAATGTTTGCAAGATATATTTTTGGAAGTTTCTTTCTAAATTTATTTTCAGGTTACATATCTTATCTTGAATTACTTATATACCTATAATTAACTTATAAGACCTTATTTTTAATTTAGTAACATAAATTCAAGAACTTATTTTATATATAGATACAAAAATATTTCTAAAAATATAAAACCAAGTTACGTAGAAATTTATTTTGACGTCAAAATTGATATTAAAAAGGGTCTTTTAAAATGCACCGTTTGTTAAAAATTGTTCGTCCTATAGGACGAATCTTACATTTCTTTATAATAAATTTTACAAATCTTGCAAAAAACTAAAGATTGGAATTGCGCAGCGGAGGATAAATCTAACCTTCTTGCAATTCAATATTCTTTTGAATTGTTGCAGAAATATTTCTAACCAGTATTGCCTGGGTCGGACAAATTAATGTTTCTTGAACATTGCTGCAATATTCATTTGGAATGTTTCCAATGTTTCAATCAAATATTTTAGAAATATTTCTGAAGCGTCGCGTGTTATGGAGGTTATAGGTACGTCAAAGGGTTCATAAAATTGTTCTCTGTATCCTTTTGGACACTTGGTCATGTTTGAACAAAAAAAGTTATTTTTTGATCTTTTCGTTAATTCGATTCCAATATTTTTTTTCAGTTTCATAAAGATATTTTCATTATAGAATTGGAAAAAGAAGCGTTAAAATATTGAGTTAACCTAAGGATATGCAAATTTGTACAAATTGCTTTGGCAACCTTGTATTATTATTTTCGTCAGACGTGAGAGGATTTCCTGTGAAAAAAAGCCATCCCAAAATTTGAAGAAAAAATGCATGAAACACTACAAAGTGTTAAAGAAAGTGTAAAAAAACACTATAAATACTAAAAAATGCAAGTAAATATGAAACACTATAAGAGTTTACTTTTTTGGTGAACGTGGTAACTTTCACTGCTGTGTTATATAAATTACAAGCAAATCTTAAAATTCTTGTTTCAGTATGTAGTAAGATAAATTTGTCTATATCTAAAAATATACATTGTAGAATTAAGGTTGAAATTTGTAAACAATTCTCTAAAGAAGAGACATATTAAGACATGTAGCACTGTATTATCTAAACATTCGAAACGTGAAAAGAGTATTTTAAAATGTTTAGCTCTCATTTATGTATATATTTTTTAAATAGATTTCTATGGTATCAAATAATCAGATTGTGTAAACATTCATCCATCTAGAACGTAGGTTAGCTCCAAAGTCCGAATATATAGCATGATAAAGCATAAAACAGAATATATAGAATGGAAAATTTTCAAATAGATTTAACTTTTATGTTTTTAAATTCGCAGAACTAAAGTTCTGATTAAAGTAATAATCATTATCATACTATTTTTTTTAACATTTGTTTAAATATAATTGTTTTTTTTAAACTGAACGATTATAAAGGTAAACTAATTTTGGTTTTCATATCGAGTCAAAATAGATAGGAAAAGTTTGAAAAAGTATCAAAAAATTGTTTCTGTATATTCTACAATAAAAAATGGTATGCCAAACTATAATTTTTGTATACCTTATCTGAAAGCACCAAGAAAGTAGATGTATTTGAAAATCGCTTATACTATATTTAATATTAAAAATCAATTGGGACACAACAGTTTTACATACGCAGTTCTATAACATTCAACTAATTTTTTGCACACTGAAAAATATAATAAAAATTGTTCAGAGCAAATTAAAAATTAATCAAATTTAACTTTCATAAACAATTTTTTATTTCATTTTCTGAATATACTATGAAATTTTTTTTTCATCTATATGAGATTTAATCTTTTCTCAGTGCATGTAGAGTAGAGAGACCTTTTTTTATGTCTCGGAATCTGAGATATATAAATATGGCAATACGTTAGTTTGAAAAGAACTGCTGAAACAAGAAGTCTGCCATAAATTTGACTGAAAATTACATAAATTAAAAAAATTGTTTGTCAAATTTAACTAGTTCAAGTTTAAAAAAATATTCTTTATTATTACACAGAAGTGGATTTATACGAAGAAACAACGAAAATACAATACGATCACATTAAAAAACAAATGCTTAAAATGTTTGCATATTAATCAAAAATTTTTTGGTGTAACAAAATTCTGACATAGGCAAGACTTATTGCTTCACATATTTTGAAGTAAAAACGGAAGAATAAATATTGCTTAATGTTTCCAGTGAACTGAAACATTCTAATTGCAAACCCCCATAACACGCAATGTTTTAGAAATATTTCTAGAATATTGAATATTGAAACATTGGATATATTCCAAATGAATATTGTAGCAATGTTCAGGAAATATTAAAATGTCCGACCCATGCAATAGTGGTCCGCAATATATCTCCATCAATTCAAAAGAATATTGAATTGCGCTTTCTTTATGTGCCTGAAAAGTGTCCACGAAATGTTGCTAAAATATTGCAGTGCAATGTTGCTGAAACATTGGCTGAGATATTGATGATATGTCTCCATAAAATGTTTTCAAAATATATTTTTCAAAGTTTCTTTTTAAATTTATTTTTTGGTTACATATATTATTCTGAATTACTTATATACCTATAATTAACTTATATTAAATTTAGTAACAGAAATTCACGAATTTATTTTTATTTGTAATTCTATGCTATTGTTAGTGAGGATTACATAAGCCACATTTACCATTTTGGCACTCTTTCTCTTAAAACCTGTAAAAAAATTACAAATATTATTTAAAAATATATTTTATGAGATAGCCTAAACGGGTGAAGACGGGGAATTCATATTTTCATATAGCCTATAAAATAATAGATACAAAAATATTGCTAAAAATATGAAACTAAGTAACCTAGAAATTTATTTTGACGTAAAAATTGATATAAAAAAGGGTATTCAAAAATTCAAAGTTTTTAATAAATTTTTCGTCTCAATATTAAATTTTTTAATAATAAATTTTACGAATCTCGCAAAAAACTGAGGATTGTAATTGATTGTATTATTTTCTGGATTATCATATCATTATCGTACCATTTTTTCACTTCCAAGTCCATATAACTGCGAACTTTTTATCAGCTGTCAAAAATTCAAATGTCAAACCTGGTAATTAAACCTCTTCATGAACGCTTGAAGTTGTTACAAGGTGGGGGAAAACGTATCTATATCGTTTGACGTGTTTTAATTTAAGGTCACAATTTTGACATTGAATTTCTAATAACTGACAATAACGCATATAAACAAATATTCTTTAAGACAAATTCGATTTATACGTTATACGACTCTCTGACGACAGTAAATCTGTTTACTGGAGAAACGATATTGCCTCAAGCATAATCAGAATTTGCATGGGGGTAGCTTATAATGTAATACTGTGGTAAAGCTTCCTGTTCTGCAAATAATTATTTACAAATTGATTATCTCTATAAAAATAAAAATAACATTGAATCAAAATATAGGTTCAATCGAATTATATTAAAACAGTAAAATATTCCATACGCAGGCCACTTATACCAAAATTTCAGTACGAATAGCTTGATTTGTCGGTATTAATTCCACGGGAAGGGAAAAGGGCTATTTACATCGAAATTTCTGTACAAATAGCCGGACTTTTTAGGTACACTTTGTAAATTTTGTATCGTTTTTATTTAGATTGATGGCTGTTATGTCCGTAATCCCAAAATTCAGAATACAAGATTGCAGAATTGGAGAATAGTTTTCAACATTTAAACAATATTTCTGAATTTTCGTTAAATGACCTTTGTTTATTATTTGTATTGGAACCTTTTAAAACGAGAAAAATTATACAAGAGGGAAAAATGTTCAATTACTAGATTTACCTCACATTTTTTCAATATTTTGTAGTAGGTCTAATTGTCTGTATATTTCTCTCGAAGTTTGTATCGAATTCAAATTATACAAAGTTAACCAGAAAAATCGTGAGAGGTCTCAGATGAAAAGAATTTTACACTTAAGCTATGTCTGTGCTTGGCAGTTCATTCCGAGATAATGAGCGAAGACAGAAGATGTACACTAACCTTTTGATTAAAAGCATGTTACCAAAACGAAAGAAAAGCAAAGGAAAATATTCTTTACTTAAATTTAATTATAAAGTGAAAAGATTGGTATGTAGGTATAAGCCGGAGACTTTCAATAAATTGCAGCTCAAATTAAAAAAAAAAATTAATTTTCAATAAATTTTAAAACATTTCATATATAAATAAAATTATTTAAAATAAAACGTATAAATGAGACACCATATATCCCTTATAAAATGCAATTTTAAAGTATAATAAAACTGTAAAATATAAAAATTATGGAAATGTTATTTAGATGCTACAAATTTGATTGAATTCTGAATATGTCGAGCTTACAAAAAACTTCCAAGAATTCTGAATAAGATTATGAATTTATTACTAGCGTAAGAAGTGTGCGATTTCTCATCCTTCAGTTATATGATGAAATACGTTGAAGTGGACTCTGGAATTTTCACTCTGATGCAATACTTCTTTTGTTTGAAGAAATGTTTTAATTATTAATTTATCTTTATGATACAGTCCTTTGTCGTACACAGAACGTCTACATTATTACGAGAGTTATGCGTCTCAATAATGTAATAAGAAATAACTAACATACGTAGATGGATGCTAAACTTAATTATTACCCATCAGAGCATTCTATGTATAATTATGTACTTGTGGATATTACACATCTAACCGCATAGCAACAGGCTTCAAAGGGGTGTAGTTTCTCGCTACTTCATGAATTTCGGTGTTCAGCTATTTCTGGATTTGACATTCGAACTACTTTGATAATATTTTTATTTCATCTTCATGTTCTCTCATTTGTGAATCAACCATTTTTTAAACCAGTATTTAAAATGTTGCATTTTTCAATTTGCAGCATTTAGATTAAAGTAGTTAAAATTTAAAATAAATCATGGCAAACTGTATGATTTTAAATTTGAAAATGCTGCAAATCGAAAAATTCAAGCTGAAGGCTTTTAAGCTGGAAAGATTTTGCAATTCTTGACACATATGTACATTTTTGAAATTTAAATTTTTTATACCTTTGATGTCCAATGTGGAAATCCTACTTCCAGTGCTGCTTGAGACGGCTGATCGTTTCAGAAACCGCCATACTGATGCCAGGCCATCTATTTGTATTTAAAAAAAGTGAAGTAGTAAGTCTGTTAAATATTGACTTTTCAGAAGAACGAGGGAAAGTGCTTAATAAGAAGAGATATTGTAATGGAAGATATTGATGATAAGGATATTAATTATATTCAATTAATTTTTTTCTGAAAAAAGATCTTCTCCTTTTGCTTCGCTGGAAATCGAACCACAGAACGTCCGATTACCGATCGGGTGATTTCCGATTAAGCTACTAGAGAGATCGAGCGAAGACACTTTTTCAGAAAATACACGCATTATTTTGCCAGGTTGTACAAGTCAAATTTTTCAAGGAATCTCTATTATCATCAGAGAATAACAACAAATTTTAACGTTTTTTCAGAACAGATGGAGCTATGAATTAAAAATTATTTTTAATTAATTTTTTTCTGAAAAAAGAACTTCTCCTTTCGCTCCGCTGGGAATCAAACCACAGAACTTCCGATTGCTGGTCGGGTGCTTTCCCATTAAGCTACTAGAGAGATCGAAAGAAGGAACTTTTTTCAAAAAATACACGCATTATTTTGCCAGGTGATGAATAATTATATAATATTTTTTTATTTATTTATTACATTCTCATTCTACTGAGAAGGCATTGGTTTTATGTAAAATTTGACTTAGTCGGGTTTCATCAAATATCCAATTTTTGAGACCCCTTGAGCTAGAAAAAACGATTTTTACCAAGGTGTCTGTCTGTCTGTAGTCTGTAGTCTGATTACTTAAAATTCCTCATCAGGACGTAGCTCAAGGGGTTTCAGATGATCCAGTCCCCCACCCGCCAAGACCTTGCAGGCAACTCCCAATAATTCCTCATAAATACGTTTCTTCTACAAACGTTACGCATTTAAGTTTCATGGATAAATAATAATGAAATTGTATGCATTCCCAACGTGTCAAATTTTAATGCAATAGTTAATCAAAGTCTTGCAAATTGGAGAAATAGTTGATCGCTTTGATCTACTTTTGAATCAAAATTTCACACTTTGGGACTAAGTGTGTTCTTATAGTTGTCAGTAGATAAAAAACTTGAGATTGAACTATCTATTTCCTGAGTTAACCGATCTATTCGTCACTTCTTCATTCAGTGATAACTTAAACTAATTTTTCAGAGGAAGCTATTGATTTCATACCAAAATTGTACTAATGGAGGGATGGCGTTCCAAAAAGCAATATCCAAAATTTTGAAGATTTTTCAAGAGAGACAAAAAAACGTCCAAAAATATCAACATTTAAATTTAGAAGAAAAATAAAAACAATATTTTTAAATACATCAGTTTGTCCCGGAAGTTCGAACCGTACACTCAACAATTTGAAAAAAAGTTGTACTGAATTGTGCTAGACTTGTGCTCAATTTTACAGTAAATTTTTGTTGAAAAATCGTAAATCACAGGCACAATTTTTGAAAAATGTTTTTTTTTTGCTAGAAACTCAACTTATTCTAGTGTTACGTCTCGGATGAGACCCACTTGCCTTATTATAAAATAATGAAATCTAAACTTGCGCTACTTCCTATTTTTTTATTTTAAATTTTGTCACAAAAATAGAAAACAGGGATTGAGGAAAAAGCGAACACGAATATTTGAGACAATCGAACACGAATATTTGAGACAATCGAACACGAATGTTTGAGATTCTAAAAGGATCACAGACACTTGAAAATTAACAGCATTTTCAGGGCTTCGAAGAGGGGATTCGCTTTCGACAAAAATTTTAAGGGTTTCGCAAAGGGGGTTTGTTTTCGACCAACTCGAACTAACCCAATAAAAATATTTTTTAAATACAAAAAAAAATTAAAATTTTGAGTTATCTTGTAAACGCTGAGAGATACGCGAAAACTGACAACATTTTCAGATTATCTGAAGGGGCCGGTCCTCGGCCACCCTGACTTAAACCAGTAATAGTATATTGTGTATCGAGGGCGGAAAGAATGCTATTTTGACGAGGCAAAATAGCCGTCCGCCCTTGATACACACGATACTTTTTGTCCTACCCTCCTTGAAAACAAGAATGTGAAGAAGATAGAGGAAGTTTGGTGTACTTGACAATTTTAGATTATAAGTGAAAGGAAGAAGTAGCGTACTTAGCAGAAGTGAGACTATGAGGTACAGCGATGCAATTTTTTCAAAGATAAAGATAATTTTTTCCATATTCTCACTTGCGTGATGCAGAGTATATGAAGCGGGCGTCAAATTTTATGTAGCGGGCGTAAAGTTTCTCGTTGGCCCGGCGGCGGAGTGCGCATGTGCGAACGTCACTGAGCTGGAAGCGGCTACAGAGCGCCTGCTTTACGTGCACGCAATGGCGCATTTTCAAGGGGGGTCAGACAAAAACAGATTTTCGAAATGATGAAAAATCAAAATTTTGAATTACTTCGACAATGGTCAGAGATACGTGAAAAATTAGTAAATTTTCAAGTTTTTGCAGGGGGTTTTTGTTTTTGATCAACTCGAACTAACCCAATAAAAAGATTGTTTGAATACAAAAAAAAGTTATTTTGAGTTATTTTGTAAACGGTGAGAGATACACGAAAACTGACAACATTTGTAGAGTTTTCTGAAGGGGTTGGTCCTCGCCCATCCCAACCTACTAGCCGGTCACGATAGGAAGGCCCCTCCAAAACAGGTGCACATTTTTGCAATTTACTCGTAAGAAAAAAATTGCATGAAAACACAGTTTATGCCATGATAAAGCTTACTTGATTGCGCTTAAGATAAGTCCTCATTTGTTTATGTACAAAAATTGGTTTGGAAAATATCCTTCGCGAAAAGATGGAAACCGTGCTTTTTTCGCGTCACTCTGTCCTTGCTTGACTTTCTATGACGACATCTTTGAACTGAACAATATAGAAAATTTGAAAAAAAGCATATAGATTCATTCCTATTTGGAATATACATACGTAAAAACAAAATGGAAATATATTAATAACAATTAACGTAAAATGCATTTGAACATGACTATGCTATCTCTCGTAATATACGTAGTAGAGAGTTATATTTTGTCATAATGGCTTGGAAAATTTCAACATATACAATCGAATAAAAATTAGGAATAGCAATCTTAAAACCTATTAATTAATAATAAATAAGCCTGGAAGACCGACGAATGGTAGTGTGGGTGCGAGGAGACTATGGCTATGGGATACCATAGCTAATGGGTCACCTCAGGGGGTCTGTTCATTCATCAAGTTCTGAAAAGAGGAAAAAGATACTTTGATTTCCAGTGGAAACTTTTCGTGCAGTAGCTACCTTTTTTCAATGAACAGACCCATCAGCTATGGTATTCTGCTGTGTCCTCGCACCCACACTACCATTCGTCGGTCTCCCAAGATTATTTGTTATTAATTAATAGGTTTCAAGATTGTCATTCCTCTTTATTACTCCATTGCATTTGTTGAAATTTTCCAATCAGTTTAAGCCAAAATATAAATCTCTACTACGCATATTACCAGAAATAGTATACTCATGTTCAAATTCATTTTACAATAATTGTTATTCATATATTAGAATTTTGTTTTCACGTATGTATAGTCAAAATATGGAAGTATCTATATGATTTTTTTCAAATTTGTTACACTGTTAATTTCAAAGATGTCGTCATCAAAAGTCAAGCAAGGACAGAGTGACGCAAAAAAACTACGGTTTTTACCTTTTCGCGAAAGATATTTTCCAACCCAATTTTTGTACATAAACAAATGGGGACTTGACTCAAGCGCAATAAAGTGAGCTTTATCATATTAAAAGCTGCGTTTTTATGCGATTTTCTTTTTACGAGTAAAGTTCAAAAATGTGCAGCTGTTTTGGAGGGGCCTTTGTATCGTGAACGGATAGTAAACCAGTAAACAAATGTTCAAAATTCAAGAAAAAAATCCAAAATTTTAAATTATCTTTGAAAGGGTCACAGAAACGTGAAAACTGACGACATTTTCCGAGTTTTTAAGAGGGGAATCGCTTTCGGCCAAAATTTTAAGGTTTTTGCAGAGTTTTGTTTTTGTCCAACATGAACTAACCCAATAAAAAAAAATTTAATGAAAAATAAAATAAAAATCGCGAGTTATCATGAAAACGGTGAGAGATACATGAAAACGGACAACATTTTCAGGGTTTTGTAAAGGGTTCGATCCTCGGGCACCCCGTCGCAAACCAGTAAAAAAAATCTGCCCGCTTTGCGGGCACATTCTCATGGCGCGCTTCACGCGCGGCTCGCTTCGCTCGCAAGTTTGAGCGCGCCTAGGGCGCGCGACTGTTGGATC
>CAKNYM010052906.1:0-118804 GCA_932195095.1 Andricus curvator
AGCAAATCGGGGAGAGCAGTATTAGCTTCAGCTAATTTGTCCATCCTGAGAAAGACTTTTTGGTGGATAGATCTCCTATTTCTCATGTTAGCATTATCGGCTATCTGCAAAGGTGGTCTTGCTGGAACGGGTGGAATGTTCGATGGAGGATGTTGCTCTTCTTCTTGTTGATAAAGAGCTTCATATCCGTTTTTTCGCAAAAAGGATACCTGATCTCTTAAATACTGAGGCGTTTGATGAGCATATTCCGGGTGCATATTGACCCAACGGTCATGTAACCTCTGCATGAATCCTCTTCGCGCCGGTGAGCTTCTTTGCCAACAGGTAAGGATGTCTCTCCTGAGTTGGTCTGACCATTTAAATCGATGTTCTCGCGTTTGTCCGGGGCCATTGCCTGGTCGTCGCCTCGGTTCGGTCCTATTGCCACTCCCAACTGAACCATGGCCTCCATCCGAGAGAGGCCTATTGTGGGTGGCACTGCGCGATACTGGTGTCGTAACCGCATAATTCATTGCATTGGGGAGTTAGCCCAAAGCAACGTGGCTGACTGCAAGAGCCGGAGCTCTCGGGCGATGGGGTCGCCATTATGTATATTATTATGTATATTAGTATATGTTTGGGGTTAATATTTGTGGCTGTGAGGGGCTGTGTATCGATTTTAACGATTCTTTGTGTTTCGGAGGTGTTATGTGTAGAGAAGTTGAGGGTTGCATTCAATTCTTGGGATGCTTTAGGTTCCGGGCAGAAGAGATAGATAGTTTGATGGTAGTTTTAGCTTTTGAAATGCTTCTGATTACGAGAGTTTTGTGTGTCGTCTATGTGTATTGTTTGTGGTGAGGTGTTTGAAGTTAGGGGTTAGAACCGTTAGAGGATGTATGTCGATTCTTATGATGTTTTGTGTTTCGAAAGTGTTGCGTGTAGAGATGTTGGGGGTTGTATTCACACAGAAAAATAAAATGTCAATTAAACACTAATTTCAGGGTACCATTAACCTGCAACAAAAATTACCCGTGGTAATGTGAATGCTACACTAAAACAAGCGAATTTCTTAATTATCTGCATGTCTGAAGGTAATGTTTCTCTGGAATGCAGGGTACGAAGTGCCGACTATTTGCAGTAGGGAGTATCGGCTACTTATAACTTAGGGTACGAAATGCAAAATAAAACAAACAAAACAACGCGGCATTTCGTATCCCAAGTACGAGAGATATTCGAATTACAACCAAGTTGAAGTAAAGACCGTTTTAATTCTATCTGCAACAAAATTTATCCCTACGTTTTTACTGTGCAGTTCTTGGGATACTTTGGCTTCTACGGTAGAAGAGTTAGATAGTTAGATAGATGTTTTTGATTTTGAGAGTGTCGTGTGTACTATATGTAAATTGTTTGTGCGCAGGCGTTTTGGGTTAGGAGTTCGGGCCATTAGAAGTTGTGTTGCAATTCTTAAGATGTTTTGTGTTTCGTAGGTGTTAAGTATAGAAAGGTTCAGGCTTGTATTCAGTTCTTAGGGTGCTTAATTTTCGAGGGAGGGGGGGGGGGTATATAATTTGGTGTTGGTATTAGGTTTTTGAAATGTTTTGCATTCCGAAAGTGATGTGTGTCCTATATGTGTATTGTTTATGTGGAGGTATTCTAGGTTAGGATTTGGGACCGTTAGGGGTGGTGTTTCGATTCTTATGATGTTTTGTTTTTCGTAGGTGTTGTGTGTGTAGAGGTTGAGGGTTGTATTCAGTTCTTGAAATGCTTCGGATTCCGGGTGTAAAAAGGTAGATAGTTTGGTGGTTGTGTTACGTTTTTGAAATGTTTTAGATTCCGAGAGTGTTGTGTGACCTGTATGTGTATTGTTTGTACGAAACTGTTCGGGGTAACGGGTTTACGACCGTAAAGGGCTGTGATTCGATTCTTAAGATGTTTTTTTTTTCAGTGGTGTTGTGTGTAGAGAGGCTGAGGTTTGTATTCAGTTCTTGGGATGCTTTGGGTTCCGGAAGTGTCTTGAATGGAGAGGATGGAGAGGCTATGGTTTTATTCGGGTTTTGTAATATTTTAGGTATGGCGCAAGGGAGTTTCAGGGGAGGATTGAAGATTTAGAGGTTGTGTTCGGTTTTTAGAATATTTTAGATTTTAAATTTTTGGTGTTTGATTCTTAGGATGATTTGCGTTCCGGAGGTATTGTGCGTGAAGAGGGTTAGGTGGTTTTCCGTTTTTGGGATGTTTTAGGTTCCAAATTATTGTGTTGGGAAAAGAGGATGCATAGAAGTTGAGGGTTGTATTTAGTTTTTGGTATGATTTCAGTTCCCGTATTGTGTTTAAGTTGATGGATTCCCAAGAAAAAAAAAGTTCCATTAAGATCTCATTGGGATGCAGGATAAGGTCCCACTGAAGTAGTTAGGTGTGAGACCAATCAGTACCTAAGAACCAACTTTTCGGAAAATTTTTTAAAAGGTCAAATAGTCACAAACGTACTAGAAAATTTTCATTCTATATTTCTTGAAATTCTAACGAGGGTTGATGGGACTTTTGTAGGACTTGCGTAGATATTATGAAGAGATTAAGGTTGTATTCGGTTTTTTAAATGCTTGAGGTATCGCAGGAATGGGTTTTAAGGGGGATTCAACGTTCAGAGGTTGTGTTCCGTTTCCGAATTTTTTGGATTTTGAAATTATTGTGTTTCCTGTGTGTGTATTTTTTTTGTTGATTCTTAGGATGTTTTCCGTTCCGGAGGTATTGTTTATAAAGGGGGTTAGGTGGTATTGAGTTCTCGGGATGTTTTAGGTTCAGGGTGTTGCGATTGGAGAGGAGGGTGTAGAGAGATTAGGGTTGCTTTCAAGTTTTGGGATGCTTTAAGTATCGCGGGAAGGGGTTTTAGGAGGGATTGAAGGTTTAGAGATTGTGTTCGGTTTTTGAAATGTTTTGGATTTTGAAGTATTATGTTTTCTGTGTGTGTATTTTTTGTCTGGAATTGTTCGAAATTAGGGTTTGTGTTTGATTCTTATTATGTTCTCCGTTCTGCATCTATTGTGTGTAAAAAGGGTTTATGTGGTATTTAATTCTTGGGATGTTTTATGTTTCAGGGTGTTGTGTTTGGAGAGGAGGGTATGGAGAAGTTGAAGGTTGTATTTAGTTTATATGATGCTTTTCGGTTCTCGGGAGGAAAGTTTAGGGGAATAATAGGTTTAGATGTTGTGCTCGGTTACTGGAATCTTTTGGATTCCAAGAGTATTGTTATGTGGTTCTTAATGAAGGGCTAACAGTGGTAGTTAATTGGTTATGGGCTAGGGTTAGGGTTAAGGGTTTGTGTTTTTGGTTTAATACTTAGCATATTTTGGGTTCCGGAGGTCATATGTGCGGAGTGTTGTGTTTTGAGGCTGGTGTGTAGAGATTGAGTATTGTGTATTGTTCTTGGGATGCTTAAGGTCCTGTAACAGGGAGGTTTAGAGTTTGTGTTTGATTTTTGGAAAGTTTAGAATTTTCAGAACGTTGAGTGCCTTATGTGTATATCGTTTTCGTGTAGCACTTGGGGGTTGTGTTCGGTTCTTATAATTTTCTGGGTTTCGGAGGTATTGTGTGTGTGGATTCTAAAGAAGGTAAAGGGTTCAGAGGTTTTGTTTGGTTTCTTGAATGTTTCAGGGAAGGGTGTTCAATGAGTGGTGTTAAGTTTTTGGAATGTTTTGGGTTCCTGGTGCATAGGATCAAAATTTGCAGTAGGGTGATTAGGAAGGGGGAGGGAGGTCTTAAATTAGGACGGATTCCATATTTTATATGAGTCAGTGTTTTTATTATACTTATAACATAAGTCTAGTGGGAGGGATTTATCTGCTTTTGACCCTGATATAAAATGTCTTGCAGCTTTCCCACTACCAAATTACTCCAGTTGGTTTATTTTACCCCGTCATATCTTGACTTTACGTCGCTCGTATAATGCCATTCAATAACCATAAGCGCCTGACGCGAGCCGATGGAACGGGTAAACATCGAGCAACTGCTTAAACTTCAAGAGCAATCAAAGCGAAGTAATCGTTGGGAAATCTCAGTAAATTCAGCTTACCGGAATGCAAGACCGGTCGCTAGTATTAAAGAACATGCCTCTTAACCTCACTTACAAGCCTTCATTTACAAGCACAACATATGTTACACTTGAGCTAAAAAATCATTATCGATCCTAGCAAGAGATATGTCTAGACTTGAGAGAAAATGGAATATTTTATAGGATAACGGTACCAGTAACCAACCACCAATCCAGTAGTTGGCCTTTAGTTTCTTTCTTCCAGTAAACTACATTACTTAATTGTCATTATCAGAAAAAACTAACGTTACATTTTATTGTGAAATAATTTTTAACATTTGGAAATAAATTACTAACTATATATTTAAAGTTCAATAATGAAATTACAGAACAGGAACTGATACGTTTCTCCACAGCAAATAGAATATCTCTTTCGTGAGGACTTATGACTCGCCATATCTAACACCCAATTACTTACAGTACTTTATGATTCAGGATGCGGAATTTCAAAGTTAAAACATCCCACATATGGGTTACTATGCGGCGGTGTCTTCGGCACATTATTATTCCAAGATGGGCATAATATAAATACACCGCTTTATTACGCGCCATAAATAACTGAAGACATTATTTTCCATCAATCAGGGACTTTTATCCGGGCAAGAATATACGGCTTGGGTCCAGCATCTTACGACCACGTGCGAACACGACCACTCTCTTTGGTCTTTAAATGTATACAGTATTTAAATGTATGTAGTATACTCTTTAACCATATGGGGTCTCTGAGGCCTCTATATTTTTAACTACATGATCAGATGGATTGATAGAGAATGTAATACAGAATAATTCTTTTAAATCAGAAAATAGGTTTCACTGTTTACTATAGGACGAAAGCGAAAAAATAACTGTTGTGAAGATACGATTTTGGGAAAAAATTTAGGAATAGGAAAAAGTTTCTCTATTATTTGACAACATGAGATGTTCAATAGGGTGGTTTTTATATATATCTTGTCTTCATTTTTTTGCAATTTATTTGCTGTCACCTGCGGGTCTTATTTGAATGCCCAAAAATAAAAAAAATTTCAAATTTGAACTGAATGAGTTAACATTTGCTCATTGCACAAGACACTTGAATTTTACTAATAAAAACGTCAAAACTGGGAACATAACTTTTTTAATTTTTATTAATATAAATCGCTCCCTGGAAAAAGTTTTCCATATTTTGCTTGAAACTTCTTGATTTTGCATATTTTTTATTTTCAAAATTTCCAAAATGTCGGAACCAACAATGATATATTTTGACATCATCGCCAGCTAACTTCACTTCGTCTAGTGCTAAGGGGAAAATAATGGCACCATATGCACGAGACAAAACTTTATTTTTGTAATTTCGTCGTAATAAATAATAATTATCATTTTATTATTTTGTTGAATAATTCTATGAAGTTAACTGGTGATCAAGTGAAAATACCTCATTGAGACAAAAACGCTACTTTCTATATAGTTGTTATTGTTAACAAAGGATTACTTACTATTCCCAATGAATCGAATATATTATTATTATAAAATTAAGCCATATCCCTTTCGGGGTAAGCGTGACTCCCTCGGAGAGAAAGGGAGTGGTGTGGGGGAGGGGGCTTAGATTTTTAGATTGATCTGGAATTCCCGTGTTGTTTAGTTAAGTAACACGTTCGTTCCGCAACACTGCTCCGACCCAAGTCACCGATCAATCACCCACTGATCATCTTGGCATACATTTTTAGCTTCCTTCACGTCCATGCATTTTCTTATGCAAGTTCTTGTGTTTCTATGGCTTCTTATGTCTCTTCGAATCAGGATCACATTCAGTTTCTTATTTACCCTTATACTCGCTTTAATATTACATGTTAAAGTAAATTGGTGGATTTTAACATTCCAAATTTAAGAAAAATCAAAGGCGACGGTCAATTCAATACAAAAAATGCACTTTTCACTATATCGCCAGTTTTCGTTGATTAAAAGAAATTCAATATTTACTAATAGAATTTAAGAAGACTTTATAGAGAAATTTATAAATTTATTGTTTTGTTTGAGAATGTTAGTGCAAGTTTATGTTTTAAATATTCATCTTTACTTTGTCCTGTTTTCTTTTTAAGAATTTGTAATGTTGAGTATCAATAAAAAGTTCAATTTTTTCTTCAGTTTAGACCCCGCAAAACATACATAATGCATAAACACACGTCATACACATAGTATTTGAACAATCACACGATTTTATAGCGATTTTTTAAAAAAGATTTACTTGAAAAGTACAGGAATCAAATGTTTTTGAAAATTTGATTGTCCATCATCTTTAATTTTTTTATATTCATATATCTCGGACCATCAGATAGTTTATGAAATCCAGATTCTTTTTCTCTGGGAAGAATTTTTCAACATTTTGAATTTCCGAGCCCATCATCTACTTAGTAATAATTTTTGGGGTCCTTTTTTGATGAATTTTGACAATTTTAATTTTTGAATCATTCATGTTTTAATCTTTACCATGGAAATTTACCGAGGTACATAAATATTCAAAAAATTCTACTTCTCCTAATTTTTATTTTACCAAAATTCATTTTACTGAATGAAAATTTATTCTACTTTTTTCGAATTACCGTTTGACCTAGTTTGTATCTTCCCAAATTATCATTTGGTCTAATTTTTTTGCCGGATTACTATTAGAGGTCGTCCATATATTACGTAACTCTTTTTTGGACGATCTTCAGACCGTCCCTTCCTCATTGTAACGCTACCGTTACAAAATAACGTGACCCCCCCCCCCCTCTTCATTGTTACGTAACTTTCAGTAATATGAATCTACTAACAAAAATGACAAAAATATCACATTCTTCTGGATTTGGCCTATGAACTAAGTAAACAATTTTGTCACGTTCAAAAAAAAATAGTGTCGAGTTCCTTCCTTTCTAAAAGAATTGATTGTATGAAAAACACTTTGAAAAAATTGTTAATATGTATTCATTTAACCAAATACAAAAATGATTTTATATTATTACTGGTTATCAAAACCTGTACGCATACAAAATTTGCAATAATTTTTGAACCCATAGAAATTTTGTTTCATTTTTAAAACTTCACCAAAACCGAGATAAAACTATTGCACCAGCAACTATTTTACAATTTAAAAAGTCTTTAATTTTTTAAGCTTTAAAATCTTTAAATCTCTTTGTGTTGGACCAAAGTGATATCTGATTTTTTTAAATAACAGGTTATCCAGATTGGATACCTCAATTTTTACACCTGAAACAAAAATAGATATCAACAAATAATTTTGTTGACTCCTCCCTCCACCTCTACGCTCTTATGTTATTTTACTACTCTAAAAAAATAATTTAAATATTAATCAATTAATAGATAGGTAAATTAAATAATTATAAAATAGTTATTATTTCAAAGAAAATTTAGGCAACATTTCTCTATGGGGGGGCGGGGCGTCGTCGCCGCCCACCTCATCGTAAGAGAACCATTACATCTTCTCTTGAACTCTTTCGCCCGCTAAAAGTGTTACGGAATTAATGGACGACCCCTTTTATATAATTATAATTTTTCCAAGTAACCATTTGGCCTTATTTTTTTTAGAATAATTATTTGCCCTAATTTTTATTTTTCCACAACGCAATTTATCATAAATGAATGTTATGTTATGCGGCTTTTCGGAAGAATAAAATATATCACAAATGTCGATTAAGAAAAAGCAAAATAAGGACGAATGCTAATTCGGAAAAATAAGAATTAGATCAAAGGATAATTCGGCTGAATAAAAATTAGGGAAAGTAAAATTTGGGGAATATTAACGCCTCACATTGAATCATTAATCGAATCATTTGTGCAAAATATAAAAAGTCGTCGTTTGGCATTTGAAAAAATGTAAAAAATATTATTTGATTGTTTAATGTTTTATTAACATTTTTTAATTGATCAAAAAATATGCTTTTTAAATTCAATTAATTGCTCCTTTTTCTTTCAGTTTAAATCCAAGAAATGTACCATTATTTTGTTACTTAAATTTTTGTTTTGATTTTTCAACCGTGCGATAAATATAAATTTTTCATAATAAAAAAACAGTGACATATATCTTCGACTTAAGCTAAATTAAAAGAAAAACAATTTTTTGTTATATTCTATAGCAACAAAAATTTCATCATAATTCTTTGCCAATAGAAAATATTTTTTAAATTTCCATAATTTTAAATTTTCAAATTCAAAAGCCGAGTAGAAGGCACGAACAGGTTTAAATTTTTTTCACATTTATCATATGTCAAACCATGACTCTTTTGCACGATTAAAATAATGAGATTAATTTCAACATTTACACTCTACCCTAATAGACAACCTTGTACGAGCACTCATAAAAATGTCTGGGTAATTTTTTTATTAGTCCAAATTTCGGGTACCCATTTTTCTCTGCTTCCAGAAACTTGCATACTAGATAGATAAACGCATAACTATAAAAGTAAAAAAACTAATATCTCAAAGTCAGCCATTAGCTAAAAAGTACTGTTCGAAAAAGTTATAATAATGTCCTAGAAAAATATGCATCCAAAGTTAGGTGGATGTTCTTTAACACATGTTTTGGAAATGAAAAACAACATTGATAATAATAATGCAATCTACATCTAACAGGACCCTACTCTCGACTATAAATGAAAATGTCTCTACACATAACAATCTCACAATCAGTTCTGAAAAATCAAATTGGAACTTTTTCCAGGGCTCCTTGTTCGAGATTTGGCCACTTTGTGTCCTGAAGGTCATTTGTGGAAGAGGGCCCACCCGTCGGGGGTCTCGAGTAAAGGGGCCTGATTTATTTGAAATTACGTTACCCAACGGCGCGGCGCGGCCCTGGTAACGCGCGTTACCTAATTGAGAAACGCAATGGTCGGTGAGTTATCGCCATTGGCGAGAGAGTCACCTCGACGCGACGACTTGGAGAACGCGCCTTGGAGAACCGCGAATAGTTTTACGGCTCCAGGAGGGACATCCTCGCCCATGCGTCCTGCAATCCTGCATCCTACGTCTTGCGACAACGCGGCTCAGCCCGACCACACGCGTCGACAAGTAGATAAACTGATTGAAATACGACCTGCATTATCTATCTCCCCTACCAGCATCCTTCTCTGCTCCTCCCTCACCTCCCTTTGGCTCTTTTACTTCAGAAAGGTGTGTGCATTCAACGAAACGGCCCCCTGCTCTGGTCAAGTGGTCATTCTTGACTGTTGGCTCTTGACTGTTAGGTCTTGTCTTTGGATCTTTTAGTCTTCCTTGGTCATTCTAAGTTGATTCTAGAATCTACATAGGTACATGTCTACTTTGCCACGTGTGGTCAGTGGTCAGATGCTGAGATGCTGAGATGCTTAACATAGTGACCAGTCTTCGCTGCCGCTGAACGAACTACTGGATCCAACGACTGGCTGATGACAGTATGACACTGCTATTTAACGACTTCCAGTCTTATAACTCTCCGTGACCCAACGAGACTCATGATGTTAAGTACCTCGACTCTCTCTCTTTTAAGATTCCATATTTCATGGATTGACTTTTTGCACCTTCCAGGTTCTAAGGTCATGAGTTTAGAGACTTTGGTCTTGTAGTCCAGACATGTGGTAGTTTTTTTTAACGTTTTAACTAAGGCTAAGTAGAGCGCGATTTTTTGATAAAGTTCTTGTTCGAGTTCTTCTGATACAAATTCCAAATTTTCTGGAAATTACAGAAAAAACTGAAAGTACAATACGAAGTGTTGCAGGTAATCATTCAAGCAGGGTAATAGTCAGCTGATTATACCCAACTGAGGTAAACTTTCCGTGGCTAGAAGCTTGTAACGTGCTGCCTCTAGCGGAGTCCGCCGGAGATATCTGCGATTCACCACAGTGAGTTTACCCTAGTCGCATTTACCCTAGTCACATTTACCCTGCTGGCGATTACCCCACATCGCACATTACCTGCAACATTTCATACTCCCAATTTTTTCTGTGGCTAGCACTGCTGTGCAAAACAAAAAAGCGGGAACTACGTTTGGGGTTTGTCACCTGATTCGCAATTGTTTTCCATTTAAATATATTGGAAACAAATGCGAATCGGGGGGCCAAATCTCACATGTAGTTTTTTCTTTCTCGTTTTGTACGGTACCATTAAACTATTTAAAATTCTAAGCAAATTAACGAAAAAAGAACCTTCTACCTTCAATAGGTGCCGATTTATGACCCTTGAATGTGACCCGATTTTTAAAAAAGTGGCAGAAAAAAATTCTGAAATTTGCATCTGTATTTTGTAACTTGTTAATTTTATGAACAAAATTCCTAAATATTAATTGAAGTAGATACGATTTCCGGTAATACTAAAAAAATTGACTAAGCCCCAATGGTTCATGAGTTATGACCAACTAAAATGGACATTTTTTAACATATTTATACAAGAGTTCTTTTTTCGAAATAGCTCGTTTCTGGATGAATCTACGGTAATGACGTAAGATTTAAAGTTTTAGAGCCTAACTTAATGCGCAAATCTAGAAAAAAATAATCTTCTAGCCCCCCCCCCATGTAGTCACGAGTCACCATAAAAAAACTCTGTTTTTTATTTTAAATTTTTCAATAAAAAAAGTTCTTTCAAAGTAGCTCGCTTCGTGCATGTCCTACGAAAAATCTGCTAGATGATAAATTATAGGACGAAATAAATAATATTTATTATAATATATAATAATATTAATAAATAATATTCATTCAAATAAATATTAAAATATTCTAGCTCATAAGGGTCACGAGTTATGGCCATCGAACTTTAACTGCAACTTAACTTTGACCCTTTCTATTCGAAAGAATCTGTCTGCGTATACTGAAAAATGTACTTGCGACCGTATTCAAGCACTTTGGTGGCATATTTTAATCTGTAAATAATCTAAAAGGCACATTTTTCATTTTGCTTTAAAAACTATTGTTCAACTTTTGTTTAAATAATGATCTTCACAGAATGAATTCTGTGCACATTTGATGTATTTTCTTTGTAAAACTTATCTCGAATCCACAAGAGCCATTGTTAACAGGGAATGAAGGGTAATTATAAATCAACTGTTTTTATATTGTTTATTTATCATCATTAAACAATCTAATAGAATGGATTAATTTTATAATATTTCATTATTTATGCTTAAAATGCCAAAAATTTATAAACTTGTCACGGATGGCACAATTATTTTCGAATTTTCATGATGAAGGAGTACATAAACAAATAAATGAAGTAATTAATTGATAAATTAATTATTTCTAATGAATAATGGTAAAATAATCATTTTTAAATTGTTTAAGGGAAACCACACTACAGTAGATAATGATTTACAGTAGATAATCTTAATTAACTGGAAAACTGACAAAAAATGTTAATTACTTTTGTTAGTATAACGTTCCAGCAAGGATTTTATATTTTCTGACGAAGTTACATTGAAATTTAATAATTAATTAATGCGTGAGAGCAAAAATTAATTTTTAATCTGAAAAAAAAATTTCACCTCTACTTTATTCATACTTGTTAACTTAATGAAACATTTTTATGACATGTTTATTCATTAGAATCGAAGCTTGAAGTTTAATTAACAATATTTATTAATACAAAGTGCTCTTTCTCTAATATTTACAAATATTTGAGGACTTTTTATTATATAATACATTTTCCAACTGTAGATAACCAACAGTAGATAATTGGAAAATTACAAAAAATGTCGCTGTCAAAATTGGCAGCTCTGCGACTCTCTCGCAGTTGTTTTAAGCTCGGTTTTAAGTTAAAGGTTGTGTTTGTTTATTTTGATTCCTGAAGTTTTTAAATTAAAATTATTGTAAATAATAAACTAAAAAAATAGTGTACATTATTGGTTATTAAAAAGCTCATAAATTTTAGTTGTGTTTTAAGGAGCCTTTCGGAAAAAATATCATTTTTATGATTAAGGTATGTACAAATGCTGCACTTTTCTGTCAATCGTACCAATCTCAAAGTATATCAAAGATTAAAAAAATGTCAATAATTTATACTTTTACGATTTTTGTAAAATAATCATAGTTTCAACTATTATTTACTCAATAAATTGATTTTAAGTGTAAGCATACTAATGATAAATTATAATTATCGAGGATGGAGTATTCTGACTTGCCCAGAAGCAATACCAAAAACTATTATCTATTGATGGACAAAGGTGTCAAAATTGTAGCCTTGTCCAGGTCTAATAAAAATGTTTCATACAGCTAATTGATTATTTCGTGATATTTTTTTCTATAAGAATACTCAATTCAATATGTAAGCTTTATTTAACAACTATAATCTTTCTTCATTTTTGAAAAATGATGCAGTTATATGCTGTTGAATTTTTTCCTATCTACTGTAGGGCGGTTTCCCCTAGGCATTTTTAACAAAAAGCAGTAAGGGGCCATTCAAAAAATACGTGATACTTTTTTCATGAATTATACACCCCCTGCCCCTGTGTGATACTTTTTCCATTGTTCTTAACATGGAGAATGATAATCTGACAGACCCCCCCTCCCCCTGAACGTATCACGTATTTTATGAATGACCCCTAAATTAAATAAGTGACTATTTTATTTAAATAAATAAATAAACTTAGTTAATTTATTTATTGCATTGAAATTAAATTGATTGAAATAAATAAAATCATTTAGGAACCAGCGATCAGTTTATTCGAGAACGAACTTTTCTGAAAAATATTTTAAAATCATTTAATTAATTATTTCTTCAATTAGTTAAATGATTCAGTGATTAATTGCTTAAGAACTAAGTAAACATAAGAAAAAAAAAACGTAAGTAAAAACCTAAGTAAACTTAAGAAATGAGTAAAATGTTCATCAGTTTATTTATAATTTGTCCTTCATTCTCTGTTAAAAACAGATCTTCTAGAGGTGAGTTTCGCAAAGAAAATAGGTACATAAAATATACACAGAATCTTTACATTATTATTGGCAGATATATAATTATACTAGCTGTCACCCGCTGGTTTCGCCTGCGGGAACAGCTAGCCGGTGGCGACTTTGTCGTCGGTGGCAGCTAGGAGTGTCTCAGGGCCGGTCCACAATGAGAGTCGTAAGCGTCGACGTTCGAACGTATATGCGTATTTGACGTCATACGCACGTTGTTGCCAATTATCCGAGCAGTTTCGCCGTTTCGCATTTTTCGTTTTCTCGCTGCGACCGTTGGTAACAACGTGCGTATGACGTCAAATACGCATATACGTTCGAACGTCGACGCTTACGACTCTCATTGTGGACCGGCCCTCAGGAGTATACATGCGAAGTTTGGTGACAATTCATGCCTGCGTTTGCATTTGATGCGGTGACATATATATACGTAAACACATTCAACTTTATATTTGTACCTAGATGATGTTTTTAAGATATTTTTATGGTACGAAGTAGGGATGTTCGATTCTCAGAAAAGAGTCGATTTTTTAATCGATCCTGAATCGAAACATGAAAATCGATAACACAAGAATAGATTTTTCAAGAATCGGTGTAAAAATCGTAAAAAAATATTAAATTTGTTATATATAGGCAATTAAAACATAAATCTGAGTCTGAAATGTGAACCTGCCTAACCCGACGAGTGATGTACGATATTTTATTCGAAATCAGCCCGTTATGAGACTGTAGGGCCGTCTGCCGTCTGAGAAGTGAGTCGCGATGTTTATAATAGCTTTGGTCATGAAAACATACGACTGACGTGGGAGTCATCTGCTTGGCTGTGATTGGTGATCTCGCATGGTCAACAGTACAATCAGAGCATACATTGTGCGTTATTCAGTGGCCATTTGTGAAACTAGTAATCTAGATCACTGACAGCTGTCAGTGTGACGGCACTCGTAATATGTCAGCAGCTGACACCTTTCGGTAAAGGGCTATCTATCGCTTACTTTTTAGGGCGCCTCATAGGCCCATAACATGGTGGTTTCGAATAAAAGAATTTTAAAAAGTAAAAAATCCGTCCTTGGATTCATAGTTTAAAGAATATATTCACAGAAGAATCGATTCAAAAATCGATTTTTTGGCCCTATAAATCGATTTTTTCAAGAATTGCATCGGGATCGAACACCTCTAGTACGAAGAGATGAATAAACACTTGACTGATTGGATTTTCGAATTAAAACATTTGAATATTACAGGAGTCTATTCGATGATTAGAGTCATGGGAGAAAAACAGAAATAATGTAGATGTTTAAGAGAAGATCAGACAAAATGGAAGAAATTTATGGAGTTGAACAAACCTGAACTGAAAGATCACAAAACTAAACCCAAGGTGTATAAAACTCCCTATAGGCCTCAGTTTTCAGAAAAGTGGGATAGAATCCTCAACGACTACTTCATAAAAGCGAATGCTACAAAAATTGTAAACTGGCATCAATTTATTCCATTTGAGGAACAAGAAATTTTGTTTACCTTTTACACGAACTTTCAAAATTAGAAACTTGGCTTTTCGTTCGTTTAACAAAGTTAAGCTTATACATGTACAGGAATTCAATTTATTTTTTGAATAATATTATAGCTTTTTTTTACTTCAAATACGACGAAAAATACGTGAAGGCGATTTCCAGACCGATGATAGAAAAAGCCGAATTTTTTAGTACAAACAATTACTTATACAAACAGAACGTGTTTAAACAAAGTGGCGCTCGCTGAATAATAATAAAACTGAGGTATCGAAAGTGTATAAAATATTTAAAAAGGCAACTTTGCTTTTGATTATGTTTGAAAAAAGCTGCGACTTTTTGAGACAAAACGATTATTTAAACAAATGTGTTTTGTTTAATTAATTGAAAATAACCGATCATTATTCCACTAGACCTACAATAATCATTTTTAGCAAAAAAATGAGAAGAAAGTGCTTAAAGTTGTAGCTTTCGTGCAGAATTGACATTTTTTGGAATTGAGGGTACTTTTTGGGGTATCGTGCTATAACTTTCCCGTAAAATTTTCCCGACGACATAGATATTAGTCCAAAACCAAAACAAAAAGTGATTTTTTCCAATGTATTTCATATGGGAAATTTCGAATCAAATTTTTAATTAAGTTTTAAGTTTAAGTTGTTTAGTTATACCTAATCCACAAGTGAATAATTATTCTCGTAAAATTTAAACAGTTAAAAATTAATATTATACTCGCATCTTCAAAGGTGGTGGTTCCTCATTTCCAAGTGCTAAGAAATATATTTTTAATGCATTCTAATATAATTTAAAGATTCTCATGTCGAAGAAAAATTAAACTAGAGTATTTTTAGCCAAAATTAACTTTTGGCACCATAGGGAACGAAAGGAAATATTTTGACATTTTAGACCGCTTTTCAGTAAGATTTTATATATTTTACTCAATATATCAACATGATTTTAAAAGATTTCAAGAGACTTGAAAAGATTTGAAATATTTTCAGTGATTTGAAAGTATTTCAACAGATTTCAAGGGATTTGAAGGTATTTCAAAGGACTACTAAGTATTTCAAAGAATTACACAATGTATAGGTAAATTAACAAGATTTGAAAGCCTTTCAGAAATTTCATGAGATTCCAAGGGATTTCAAAAGATATCAGGGCATCACAAAAGTTGTAGGGTATTTCCAACGATTTCAAAGGATTACGAAAGTTTTCACAGAATTTTAATAATTTTATAAAATTTGAAGAGTTTAAAGTAATGACCTACTACAAATTCAAAAGTAATCTCAATTTTTAAAACGAAATAAACGCGAATCAAGATTGGAAATTTACAGAAACCGGAAGGGCGAATAGATTTTGAGAATAAGATAAACGAACGCATAGATAAGGCAACTTGGGAGGCGCTTAGAAGCAATAAAGATATAGATAGCGCTTGGACTATGTTACGGGACATCATTGTTAAAACTGCGACCGAAGTATGTGGTACGGCGGTTGTTGGAAGAAAATCTGGTGATGCATGATGAAATGATGAAATTGACTCAGCCCAACAAGAAAAAAAACAGTCAGCATGATAAACAGGAACGGTGAAATGCTTGTATGATACAGACGGGATAGTAGACGCTTTAAAAGACTCTTTTAAAGAATTATTAGGAGGTGAAGATATAGGGCAACAGAACTGCGACATAAAACATAATGCATTAGAAAACCCAATGGCAAAAGTCTGTGTCATTGAGGTTAGAGATATAATTAAGAATTTAAAAAACGGTAAGGTGTCTGGTGTAGACATTATTAGCGCTGAAATGCTTAAATACGGTGGCGAGTACATACCTCACAGGTTGTGCGAATTGATTTTATGTATCAAGACGGGAGAAGTCCCAGACGATTGGAGAAAAGCGATTATCGTACCAATATACAAAAGAAAGGGAGATACAAGCAACTGCAATAATTAAAGAGGTATCCGCTTATTAAGAACCGTAAGTAAAATATACTCAAAATCATGTACACATCAAATATTTAGCTCAAGACAGATCACAGAAAAAAGGTTGAGGGTGGGAAAGAAAGTTTTCTGTGCATTTGTTGACCTAGAAAAAGCATTTGACAAGGTAAATAGAAGTAAACTTTGGGGAGTCCTTAAAGAGTACCGAGTCAATGGATGGCTCATACAAGTTATAAAAACAATATATACTAACATTCTCAAACAACACAATAAATTTCTGAATTTCTCTATAAAGTCTTCTTAACTTCTATTACTAAATATTGAATTTCTTTTAATCAACGAAAACTGGCGAAATAGTGACAAGTGAATTTTTTGTATTGAATTGGCCGTCGCCTTTAATTTTTCTTAAATTTAGAACGTTAAATTTGACCAATTTACTTTAACATGTAATATTAAAGCGAGTATAAGGGTAAATAAGAAACTGAGTGACTGGTTCGATATTATGCAAGGCGTGAAACAAGGATGCGTTATGTCCTCATGGCTATCTATCGCATTTATGGATAAGTGTCTAAGAATGGCCCTCTTCGACGAAGAAGGTGTAGATCAATCGAGGACTTGCAAAGAATGTTGAATAAACTTAATAGAAGCATGAAGAACATGGGCCTCAAAATAAACTTAATTAAAACAAAAATCATGGTGTTTGAAGGAAAAAGTGATCAAACAATGTGCAACATTGTCCTAAATGAAGAGAGATTAGAACAAGTTGACAAGTACGTATATCTGTGTAGCCTATTCACTAGCGACGGAAAAATAGATGGGGAGTTAGATAGGGGAATAAATGAGGGTTAGAAGGTTATCGGTAGAGCAGGGTCCATTCTGAGAAGGAAAAATATATCAAAAAAGCTAAAATGACAACACATAATTCTATATTTGTACCGCCTGTGCTATACGGTAGCGAGACATGGACCTGTCAAAAAAAGGATAAGAGTAAAATTAACGCGATTGGCATGAAACCTCTGCGAACAATATACGGGAAAACACTGACGGACAAATTCCGAAACAAGATAATCCTCAAAGAATGTGGTACAGGAGAGACACTAGTTGACATATGGGAAAGAAATCA
This sequence comes from Andricus curvator, assembly GCA_932195095.1. Taxonomy (NCBI): domain Eukaryota; kingdom Metazoa; phylum Arthropoda; class Insecta; order Hymenoptera; family Cynipidae; genus Andricus; species Andricus curvator. The sequence goes on from CAKNYM010052906.1 coordinate 17,513, forward strand.
GTTAAGATGGTTCAGACATGTTGAAAGAATGAAAGATGAACGATTGACCAAACAAGTGTGTGAAGGTAAAGTAAATGGCAGAATGCCCAGAGGTAGACCGCCGAAAGAATGGTTAGAATCTGTGAATAAGACATTGATCCGAAGAGACATAAGAAGCCGTAGAAACACGAGAGCTTGCATGAAAAAATGCATGGACGTGAAGGAAGCTAGAGTAGTATGCCAGGACAGAAAAGTGTGGCGACAAATAGTTTGTAAACAGAGTGACAATAGAGTGAATGACGCCTGAAACAAAGTCCTTGGATACTAATGGGCCCAAGTGGAGAACCACACATAACAATTTTGTGAGGCTCTTCACTTTGGGGTGATCGCTAGAGAGATTGATCAGCAACCTGGGTCGGAGCAGTGCTGCGGAACGAACGTGTCATTTAAATAAATAAAACGAGAATTCTAGATCAATCTAAAAAATCAGTACCCCCTACCTCACATTACTTCTTTCCTCACCGAGCAAGTCACGCCTACCCCGAAAGGGAAATGGCTTAATGGTATAATAATGATAGTATTCCTTTAAAGTAAAAAAATGTACGTATATGTAAGTTGTACATATCATTGTATATATAATACAATTTTTATAAACTTTCAATTACGTTTTCTACTATCTCCCACTGATTTAAATGCTTCAGGAATTGGGCAAGTTTTCCGAATTGCCAATTTCATTGCTAGTAACAAAACATATATGTTTGTATCCAACTTTTAAGAATTATAAGTTTCCTATTATATTATATTATCTTAACTAATTACTTTAGTCTTAATTTTTGCATGAAAATATAAATTTTATATTGAATTAGAGAATTTTATCGTATATAGGTAAAATCATTAAATCAAAATTTTCAAAAATTTTATGCTGAAACAAAAAAAAATCTTCCTGAGAATAGAATATATAAATAATCAGTAAAAAACATACCTTCTTCTTTTTGAAAACAATTTTAGAACATTCACTTACTTATAGAAAAATGTGCGCCATATATAAAAATGTCAATTGACACTAAAAGAAATTTAAGCAATTTATGTTCTAAATATTTAAATTTAAATGAAGGTTGAGTTTTCTCTGAGTAAGCGACCCTATGCAATGAATTTGTATTATACTAAAAAAATATCCACTTTCTTTAGCATTATTCGTGAGTTCTGATTCAGTGAATTTTCTGGAGGTCAGTGTTTCTTTAAGAAAAAGTGTTTGTAGGATTTTTCAAGCAAATTTTTAATTTTTAATGCCAAATTGTTATTATAAACAATAATGTTTTCGATATTTACACTTGTCCGTAAAATTCACTAAAGAATCAGGTACAACAATCTACTCAGGGAGATATAGATATAAATTTCATACAAATTATTTCATACATACATACATTGATTAGCAGTTCGAACTCGAAAGTTCATTGTAGTGTTTCTAGGTGGATATTTACTACCAATGTGGGCCCACCACACATTAAATTGTAAACTGGCATTAAATTAAATTAAAAGATTAATCAATCAATTAATTAATGACATTAAATTATTTCATGAAAGCTAAATTTCATGAAAGTTAAATAATGATATAAATTGTCAAAAAAAAGAGGAAAATAAAGTTTAGCTCATGGTTGATGAAAGTTTGATTCGTTTATTCAGTTACTGAGTATTAAAAATTGAATACAAATGTTTATATTCTAACAAAATAACATAAGTATATGTATTATTATTATTGAAAAAATTCAATTATAAATTTTAGCCTAACTCGGAAACCAATGAGGATTTTTTATTTGGTCCCGATTTATAACTTTAATTTCGTACGTGCTAATCAATGGTTTTCATTTTCAATTATGTTATATTGTATATGAGAATTATTCAAACAAAATTTTTTTACAACGAAACTGTTAATTGTAGAAAATTGGTGAAAAAATAATCGGCATCTTCTTGAGTAGATGGTTGTACCTGATTTTTTTCAGATTTTTCATACAAGTTAAAGTATGGAAGAAATTATTGTTTATAACAATTTGTGGCTTAGAGTAAAATTTTATGTTTGAAATCTGACAATTTTTTTTTGAATAAGCACTATCCTTCAGCAGGTTCACGAAATTCCAACTCACTAAAAGCGTTACTGTAAAAAAATATAATTATTTGAAGAAGAAAAATCAACTACCCCCCCCCCCCCCCCCCGCTCACGATGAGAATATTGGATTTTCAATACCAACAAAAATTCTTCAATATTCAGCAGACCTTTCGCTTTAAGAATAGCTGTAAAGAAAAATTGATTATATTTTTTTTTATATAACAATAAAAATGCATTGCGTGCGTCGCAATCCTCTAAATATCATCTCATTGTAAAAAAATATTTGCAATGTTCAGTTTTTTGTTGATAACAAGAGTGGATATACCCTTATTTGCCCGTGGGTTTCTGGGCTTAAATAGGACACCTCTTTAAACGTTTTTAGCAAAAAAAGTTACTGGTTGCTTCGAGTTCCAGCACAAATGCTAATTTGACTAGACTATTAAGGCAGTTTTTGATTTATTTGACAAATGATGGAAAATGAGTATTAAATTCTCGTAAAGTTATTTTCGGATTGCAAATTATTTTACATTTATTCTCGAATCCTTCAACCGTTCGCACCTAAACTGTCATCCATTTAGAATGTTGATTTCTCCGCACCCTCTAAATTCACCAGGTATGTACGATTGTAGCAATTCGTCATCGATTTGCGATCTTTCATGTTTTGAAGAAGAGAAATTCATTGACCTTAGTAAGGACCTATTTTGTTAACCAAAGCGATCGAAAGCGAATGGCTTAGTATGCAGGGCTTCTCGCATTGTCAGTTCTCGCCGACCGAATTAAATTTATGTGGCATCGGGAGCCGAGGGTGTGCATTTGAAATTTGAATCGGGCATAGGATGTGCATACTTTTACGATCCTCGTGTTCGACGACAATGTTACCCGCGATTTTGCAGTTCCGACATTCAGGATGTCACACCAAGGAACAACACCCGAGGCGACAGTTTTGCACGTGAGACGTACTTTCTTATACTTTTACATACATATATACAAATACACTTTAGTCGCCAGGATCTTCGTATCCTTTGTCATCTTCTAAGTGCAACTTGCATGATCTACAACCTTGGTGTTCAACTCGAAATGTCTGCATGCAGTATGACTCAAAATGTCGAGAGTCGAGAGTCGGTAACGTCCATAATTCAGAAAAGAAATGTGATGAATGGCCATTTTGAAAGGGTCTGGTAGATTTATTTTTGAAAGAGTTCTGATTGACTATTGTGGATTATTTACTTGTTAAAAAGTAGACTGACTACATTTGTATGGATGAAAATCAAAAAGTTGGAATTGTTAGATTTTGAATTGAATAGAAACATAAGTATTTCAGATCAACATAAAACATATTTTTTTCTATTAATATGAATTTTGCAATAAGTGTAGAAATAACGATTCTCGAGATTGAAAAGTACACTATTATTTTATAATTATAATTCTTCGTAAGTCAAAATAACAATTAGATCTGTTTTTAAGGCTTAAAATATAAAAATTAAATTTTTATTATTATTATTCTTTATAATACAATTAACTAAAGCAATAATTACCAGGATAAAATTCTTATTTCATTGATTTTTGTGTGCCATTAGTTTGTATATAATATTTACTGAAGCGGACTGGGATTTAATATTATTTCAAAGATTTCAAGGGATTTTAAGAGTTACAAAAAATTACTTAATTGTATAGAATTTCCTAAACTTTATAAGGATTTTAAAGAATTTTATAGCATATAAGAGGATTTAGGGTAGTTTTATTGATTCCAAGGGACTTCACAAACACACAAGCGCACTTGAAAAGAACAACATAAAGGCGCATTCACAGACCAACCGCTTGCAAAGTCGGGTTGGTACAATTTTCGGAAAAAGCAAACTGTTTACCCTTCTAGAAATAATTATTTGAAAACAATTCAGAATGATAGAAAGAAATTTGAATTGTTTCTAATCGTGTTTCTTAATCGTGTGTGCACGATTGGGAAAGATTCAGTGTTGCAAAGTTTCAATCGTTCCCAATATGACCAATCCGTACTAGGATTTTGAGGTTATGAAGTGGCAATTTGATGGCAGCACTTTCGTCTCGCGAAAATTATTCGAAAACGTTTATTTACTTTTTTTTCGAGGCAACACATTTTAAGCAATATGTTCATGAAAAAAAATTAAATAAATGTTTTGTAATAATTTCCGCGAGCTGAGAGAGCTGTCATCAACAAATTCGCCAGTGAAGTAAAGTTTTTTCATCCAATTATTCATTTCATTGTCTATAATTTTGTATAAAAAAATGTCATTTATTAAATAAATTACTTAAAATATTTTAGGTAATTATTTTTTTAAAATGACAATGTAACTATTATTCCAGTTGAATATTCCATAATTTTAGTTGAAAATTCATCTCTCTTTTTTTGTACTTTCTTTTTTTTGCGTATGAATTTATTTATTCAATTTTTGGTAGAAAAATTATCTTTTTTAGTCTTTTGGTAGAAATTCATCTTCTTGGTCCAAAATTCAATTATTCTAGTTAAAGATTCATCATTGCAGTAAAAAAATTCATCTGTCTGGTTTAAAATTCAACTATTTCAGTTAAATATTTAGAATTTTATTTGAAAATTCATCACTTCGTTTCTTTGGTTAAACATTAATTTCTTTAACTTGAAATATAATTATTCAAGTTTTGGTTGACAATTTATCTTTTTTAGTCAAAATTAATTTTTTTGTCTGATAATTCAACTATTTCAGTTGAACATTCATTGTTTTAATTGAATACTCTTATGTTTGGTTTCAAATTAATTGTTTTTTCACTAAAAACGTGACTATTCCATTTTTGGTTGAAAATGATTCTTGTTTTAGTTCAAAATTCAACTATTTGGTTGAAAATTTGTCTTCTTTAATCAAAAATTCTACTATTTTGTTAAAAATCCATGTATTTTGTTGAAAAATTGTATTTTTTGTACAAAATAATTCTTTTTATTTGAAAATTAATCTTTTGGTTTAAAAATTCATCTTTTTGGTCGAAAATTCAAGTGTTCCAGTTAAATATTCATAATTTTAGCTGAAAATTTATTTTTTATTTTGTTTAAAATTCAACTATTCAGTTGAAGATTCATAATTTTATTTGAAAATTCATCACTTTAAATATTTCATTTTTTGTGTGAAAAATTGATATTTTTAATGGAAAATTCAAGTATTTTTTGAAAATTCATTTATTTTGCAATGTTTTGTTCTGTTGTGTTAAAGGATGTTCAGAGTGAACGTCATGAATTAAAATAAATGTTTGCGTTTTACAGCAAATATGAATATGTAACTTTTAGTTGACCGGGAAAATTGAAAAACTTGACCGGGAAAAACCGAGAAATAACCGGGAATTTGAAATTGTCCGCCGAATCGCCACCCTGAAAATGTATGTGCTTGGGGAAGGAAAACCAGTTGTTGTGATGATTCCTGCATGTATTTAATACAATTTTGAACCATTGCATCTGTAAATATCACAATTTTTAATGTTTAAATTTAAAAATAGTTCAATCTGTAACAGTTTTTAAAAAGTTCAATCTACAATTCCATTTCTGTCAATTATCGTGTTTTTCGCTGTATATGTTTTTTTTTTAAATTATTAAATGTGTAAATTAATTTTTTATGATAAATTATCAGTTTAGAATCAAAGAAATTAATTTTCAGATCACAAAATAGACTTTTAGAGTAAAAGGTAAATTAATTCTTTGATTTTACTCTTTACAAAAGAATTATTCATTTTAAATTCAAAAGAAGGAAGACTTTTCTTCACAAATGTCAATTCTGAATAATTCATAATATTTTTTGTACTTTAAAATTATTAAACAATAACTATAAAAATAATATTATAATAATTATGTTGTAAAAAATTGATTTGCATATTTTATCATTTCAAATAAGCGCGCGATCAACATGCAGTGAGGCTGCTGGTGCGACGCATGCGCATTAAGACTTTAAAAAAATGCGTTTCTCTACAGTCAAATTGGTTATCTATTTTTATATTTTATGTTAAAATTATAAAACAAAGGAAATTTTGTGTTTGCAACGACCCTACAGCACTTCTGATAATATATATTTGTACTTTAAAAAGTGACATGTCGAAAAGTTTCTTGCATATGAATAAGCCTTTATGTTTACAAGCTTGTTACATAACCTGCAAATTACATCTATCAACTCATTTTATCTATTTTAATTACGGTAATATTTTGTACCTTCATTGTCTTCATGAAGTTATGTCTATCAGAGTTTGATAACATGTGTGCTTTCAGGTAAAAATTGTATTATTAATTAAACAAAATGTCGAAGTAGGCAAAGCGAAAAATAGGTTCTTTAGAAATAGGCTCATTTACAATTGGGATCCTTTAGTACCCCAACTGAGGTATCACTTAGAGCTCATTTATCGTTTTGGGTTCCTTTTCAGCAAGTGGGGTTAATTTTTGTTGCAGCTCCTTTGGAACCAAAAATGGGTTCTAATGGAAACCCCAGTTTTTTCTGTGAAATGTCAAAAGATTTATATATAATATTTTTATTAATTTCGAAGAATTTCACAAGACTAAAGGGTTTTTTTCAGGATTTCAAAAATTTCATAAGGTTTTGAAGAACTTTCTTAAATTTCGAAAGATTGGAAAGGATTTTAGAAAATTTTCAACATTTCCAAATATTTCAAAATATATTTAAGGAATTTCAAAGGACTTTATAAGATTTCCGAGGATGTCAATAATTTAAAGAGATTTTTAAAATTCTCAATAAGGTATTTTAATCAATTTTCCAGAATCTCAAAAAATTTCGTAGGACTTCCAATACCTATATTAAGGGATTTCAAGAAATGAGATCAGATTTCATGTAATTTCGCGGGATTTTATAATACTTCAATGAATTTCAAAAAAATTATTCACATGAATTGCATAATTTCGTAGAATTTCAATGATTTGCAGAGATTCTTAAGTATTCCAAGATTGTAAAACTTTTTAGAGATTTTAGGATATTTAAAATGACGCCAAGAAATTTTCAGTAAATTTTAATAATTTGAAGAGATTTCAAAAGATTTTAAGGGTTTTGAATGATTTCAGGGTATTTAAAAAGTTTCCAATGAATTTTCAAGAGATTCAAAAAACGTGAATAAAATTTCCAAGGATTTTAATAATTTTTGAAGAATTGAAAAAAAAATCATGTGCAAAGAATTTCCTAGAATTTTGGAAGATATGGAACGATTTTTGAGGGCCTATAAGGTTTTAGGATATTTGAAAAGATGGCAAAGGATTTTTGAAGAATGTTAACAGATTTTATTATATTTTAGGGAATTTCAATTTATATTTAATTTTTAATTTATTTATTACCCTTATATGTTTATGAATCATTTTCATGTTTCACAACATTATTATAAAAGTAAAATATTACTTTACGTTTGTATAAAATCATTTTTAAATTCAAAATAAACATTTTCCTTTTTTTTAGTAACTTAATTTGTTGCAAATAACTCATGTGCTAATAATAAAACCGTGTTAGCGTATGCCAACAATTTGTTGTACGATTTTTTCAGGGCTTCTAAATCAGTTATTTTGGTGGAATAAGGACACTTTAAATTTAATTAAATTATCCCTTTTTGAATTATATTCTATAATCTTCAATTATTATTCAATTTAAATGTGGAAATTAAACTTTTAAATCATTAAATGAATGAAAAATTGGTTTTTACTGGATAACATAAAAACTCTTGAACATTTAAAGCGTGATTATAACTCTGAAAGTATAATGAGAAACAAGGAAAAGCTTTATTTAGTAACTCTACCATTAATTCTGAAAAAGCGTGTATTTAACAATGAGATATTAAACTTTCATTTAAAAAATATAACGCCATAAATTTGAAAATTCCTTGAAATCCTTTGAACTCCATGTATAATTTTTGAAAGCATTGCAATCATTTGAAATCTCAAAAATCTCATAAAAATCCCTTACGATTCTTTAAAATCTCTAGAAATTATTTAAAATTCTTGAAACTTCGTGCAATATTTCAAAATATTACGATATCCCTTCAAAATTTTCAAATCCCTTTCAAATTAACCGAAATCTTTAATAAATCCCTTAAAAGCTTTAAAAGGCTATGAGGATTAATCGAAATCTTTTAAAATCCTCTATAATATTCAGAAATCCTTTGAAATTCCGTTAAATCTTTGGAAATCCTTTATAAAATCCGTGGATATACTTTTGAATCATTTGAAATATCTTAAAATCTTCTGACATCCCATCAAATCATCGAAGCCTCTTTAAATCTCTTTAAATCCGTTGAAATTCCTTAAAATCCTTTTAAAATTCTTTAAAATCTCGTGACTTTTTTTTGAAATATTTGAAAATCTCTTGAAATACCTTCAAATCTTCTTGGAATCCCTTAAAATCCTTTTTAATCCGCGGAAATCGTTCTCAATTCCTTAAAACACCTCAAAAGTTCATCGTAATCCTTCAGCATCTTGTTAAATATAGTAAAATCTCTTGAAATCTGATTCAACTCCTTATAAAGTTAAAAATCTTGTAGAGTCCCTTAAAAAGATTGAGATTACTTCTGAATTTGTAGTAGGTCATTACTTTAAACTCTTCATTAAGCCATTTCCCTTTCGGGGTAGGCGTGACTTGCTCGGTGAGGAAAGAAGTAATGTGGGGCGGGGGGTACAGATTTTTTAGATTGATCTAGAATTCTCGTGTGATTTATTTAAATGACACGTGAGATTCCACAACACTGCTCCGACCCAGGTTGCTGATCAATCTCTCTAGCGATCACCCCAAAGTGAAGAGCCTCACAAAATTGTTAAGTGTGGTTCCCCACTTGGGCCCATTAGTATCCAAGGACTTTGTTTCAGGCGTCATTCACTCTATTGTCACTCTGTTTACAAACTATTTGTCGCCACAATTTTCTGTCCTGGCATACTACTCTAGCTTCCTTCACGTCCATGCATTTTTTCATGCAAGCTCTCGTGTTTCTATGGCTTCTTATGTCTCTTCGGATTAATGTCTCATTCACAGATTCTAACGATTCTTTCGGCGGTCTACCTCTGGGCATTCTGCCATTTACTTTACCTTTATACACTTGTTTGGTCAGTCGTTCATCTTTCATTCCTTCAACATGTTCGAACCATCTTAACTAATTTTTCCCCATATGTCAACTATTGTCTCTTTTGCAGTACATTCTTTGAGGATTATTTCGTTTCTCACTTTGTCCATCAGTGATTTTTGGCAAATGGTGCGCAGAGGTTTCATGCCAATCGCGTTAATTTTACTCTCGTCCTTTTCTTGACAGGTCCATGTCTTGCTACCGTATAGTACAGTCGGTACAACTATAGAATTATGTATGGCGATTTCAGCTTTTTCTCATATGTTTTTATTTCTGAGAATGGACCCTGCTCTACCGATAACCTTCTAACCCTCATTTATGCGCCTATCTAACTCCCCATCTATTTTTTCGTCGCTAGTGAATAGGCTACACTGATATACGTACTTGTCAACTTGTTCTAATCTCTCATCATTTAGCACAATGTTGCACATTGTTTTCTCACTTTTTCCTTCAAACACCGTGATTTTTGTTTTATTTGCGTTAATTTTAAGGTCCATGTTCTTCATGCTTGTATTAAGTTTATTCAACATTCTTTGCAAGTCCTCGATTGATTCTGCCATAACAATCTTGTGATCTGCGAAAGCTAACCCACGTACCTTCACTGTTTCGAGATCTACACCTTCTTCGTCGAAGAGGGCCATTCTTAGACACTTGTTCATGGATATAATAAATAGCCATGAGGACATAACGCATCCTTGTCTAACGCCTTGCATAATATCAAAGCATTCACTCAGTTTTCCATTAACCCGTACACTGCCCGCTTCGCTACCAGTATACACCAGAGACTCACTATTTGAATGCGCGATCTGACGCGTTATATGAATTCCTAGAATTGCTGGTTCCCACAGTTTCTCAGGGGGCAGGGCGAGAGACGGTTGCGACTCCGCCTCTGAAGGGACGCATGCACTCCACTACTCAGTCAAGTAGATTGCGCAATATTATGGAAACGGTTCAGGCGGCCCTGACTGTTTACGTTTCGCTGTACGCGTTATATGAACAAGGTTATTTTCAGGCATCCCCCGAGATTGTTCATCTATCGAGACTCTGGTGTATATTGTTTTTATTGCTTGTTTGAGCCATCCATTGACTCCGTACACTTTAAAGACTTCCCAAAGTTTACTGCTATTTACCTTGTCAAACTATGATGTTAGAAAAGTAAAAATGTTTTTTTTTGCTTAAAAAAAATAAATCGCTTAACGTTCCACAGAGACAAAGGCATTTAAACACTGTATCTGCAAAATGTTCACATTTTTTGCAAATTTGAAATTCTTACCAATTACCTTTTTTTGTTTTTATTATAAACACGAAACACGCCAAAGGAGTAATCTAATTTGCCTTACAGACTTTGAAAAAATCGTAATTGTTAGAATAGAACAGTTTTTGTTTTTGATGTAAAAAATGGAAAATGTTGTCAATTTATATATTTTCATAGCAAAGAACTTCATCGAAATAGAAATAATAAAATACTGCTTAAAATAACTAAAATGAATAAATACAACTTTTTGTATTCTAAACAAAATTATAGTGCTTATTTCAAACAAAAAAATGTGTTCTCTTAAAGAAAAAATTTGCGTGAAAATTATTTTTTAAATCTTATGTTATTATTTTCAATGAGTTTAAATATTTTAAATAGTGAGCATATATTTTTTGTTAAAGAAAAATAGGAATACGTTAACACGATATGAAACGATAACACGGAGTAGAAATAAATAGAAATGTTTGAAAGGAGGGTAGGATAAACATTATGAAAGAAACAATTCGGAGTGGATACATAGAACAGATTAAAATAAAAGTAAAGTAAATAAGAGTAGAAGTTCATAGAATGATCAAAAAGAGGAATAGAGTAGATTTTTATTTGTATTGTGTTATATTTATTTTGAAGAAAAATTGAGAATAAAAATTGTAATCTAGGGTCTAAAAAATGTTTTTAGAAGAGGTTAGCAAGCGTCCTTAAATAAGGATTTTGTCAGCTAGGACAGGGATTAAAGTTCAAGGATCAAGGGTTAGTCAGTGGTCAGAGGTCGAAAGGTTGAGGTCAAAGCTAGGACACCAAATGTGAGAGGTCAAGTACTAGGTGTCAAAGGCCTTAACAATAAAAGGTCAAATGCCACAGGTCAAACAGTGGAGGAGTCAGAGGTTAATGGAAAAGGTTCAAGGGCCAAAAAGGTTAGTTTTCCTAGATCTGGGGTACCTTTTATGTGGAAAGTTCAGTTGATAGATCACGAGATATGGTCTCAAGAAATAGTTGATGTTGAATAATCTAGGACTGATTAATAGTCATGTAAAATATCAACGCTCTTACTATACAGATCATCAGGGGATAATAAAACCAGACTGGTTAGAAAATTGGATTACAATTAACGAAAAGTTTGGAAATTTAGAGTAGATTAAAAAAATATTCCACTTCAGGTTACATCACAAAAGCTGATCTAGTTTGGAACTTTTGAAAATAGCAACTTGTCCAGAAATGCATTAAAAAAAATAAAGGACCGAACGGGATATACAAAAAATTCAGAATACAACCATAGAAGTAAAGAAAATATTTCAAAATAATAAAACCAGATAATAAAATCAGGATAATAAAACCAGATTGGTTAGAAAATTTGATTCCCAATTAACGCAAACTTTGGAAAATTAAAGTAGATTTAAAAAAAATTCTACTTGATGTTACATCACAAAAGCTGATCCAGTTTAAGAGTTTTGAAAGTAGCAACCGGTTAAGAAATGCATTCAAAAAAATATAAGAAAATAAAGGACTAAACGGGACTTCCAAGAAATGCAAAATACAATAATAGAAGTAAAAAAATATATTTTGAGATTATATTAAAACGCAGAAGTTATTTTTATTCTGAATCATGTTGGTTGCTCATTAGAATTTCGCAAGGCGTCGATCAGTCGCTGGTAGGAGGTGTCGATTAGGTATTTCGATTCAATCGCGATAAAATCGAGCGACGTTGTTCCGCTCGTTTAAACTCTGGGATCCTCTTCCGAAATTCTTTGAACGTTCAAGCTCAAAGGTCTTCATACCAAGTACCTTGACGTTCTTCACAGTGAGTTTAACGCAATGAGAATAACGAAATTAATGGGGCCTCATATCGGTACTTTCGGTCAAGAGTCTCAAACAGGACTCGAGAATCGAACGCGATTGGTCCTAACGTCGCGAGTGGCACGATCCCGGATATCCTGCTTTTATTGGAATTTCGTCAATGCCGGTCTCTTGTCGGTCTTTCCGTACTAGAAAATAAAAGGATCGCTAACAAAAGAGCATTTGTTTGAGGGCTGAAGAGTTTGTACTAGAATTTATTTTTCCCAACTTTCCCACACAGTAGGGTGGTCCAAATACACTATGGGGCTGTGCATAAATTACGTAAAGTTTTTTAAATAAAATTTGGGCCCACGTAAGGCGATTTGAGGAGAGAGGGCGTTTGGAAAATGTAACAGTTGATATTTTAGCTAAGAAAAGATTTTGATTTTAAATCAAAAATAGTTGGATTAAACCAAAAAAGACGAATTTTCAACAAAATAATTAAATTATCTGGGGGGCGATTACGTTACTTTCTCATATACCACTTCCTTTTTCCCATTTCAAACTTTTCACTTTTCACCTATTATGATTTTTCATAATAAGTGATGTTTCAAAATTCAACGGTGACGTAAAGCCTGAATTTTTTAAAAAATTATACAGATGAAGAGTGGGAAGAAGGAAGTGAAAAGTGAGATGTGGGATATTTACATAATCGCCCCTTGCCAGAAAAAGATTTGTCAGTCAACAAAGGAAAAAAATTTCATCATAAATGTTCAATTTTCATACCAAAATACGAACTTTCTACAAAATTGTTGAATTTTTGACCAAATAATTGAATTTTTAACGAAAATGATAAAATTTTAACCAAGAATATTAATTCACTACTAAAAAATACGAATTCTCAACAAAATACATATTTTTTTAACCATAAATGGAATAGTTAGGTTTTCATTTTGAAATAATTAATTTTCAATAAAATAAGGAATTTTCTACAAAACAGTTGAGTTTTTTAGCAAATTGTTGAATTTTCAAGAAAAATGACGACTTTTCTACAAAACAGTTGAATTTTTACCCGAAAAATATAAAATTGCGACCAAAAATTTAATTTTAAACCAAATAGACGAAAAACATATAAAGGAGTTAATTTTAAACCCAAGAAAGAAATTTTCAATACAATAGTTTAATTTTAAACCAAATAGATGAATTTTCTACTAAAATTATGAACCTTCGACCAAAAAATAATAGTTGATATTTCGAGAAAAAATATTGTAATTTTAAATAAAAAACGGTGGATTTAACCAAAAAAGACGAATTTAAATATAAAATTCTTTAGTTCTTAACTAAAACTGATTAATTTCCAACCAAACAGTTGAACTGTTAACCACAAAATTGAATTTTCAACTAAGAGGTATAATTTTCGAGAAAAAAGCTTTTGCTTTTTCAACAAATAGTTACATTTTCAACCAACGAAATCGATTTTTCAGTAAAATATTTAAATTTCTCTCAAAAAGATGAATTTTCAACAAAATACATCAATTTTCACCCATATAATCGAATTTTCAAGCAAAAGGATTAATTTTCTACCAAATATACGATTTTTCAACAAAATACATGAATTTTTCACTGAAAATTGAATAGTTATCTTTTCAGTTGAAAAAATTAATTTTTAACAAGAAAAAATGCATTATCAAGAAAAATAGTTCAATCTTTAAACAAGGAAATGAATTTTCGACTACAAGGATTGATCTTCTACCAAAAAATTGCATTTTTGGCAAAGTAGTTCAACTTTCAACCAAACCGTTAAATTTTCTACAACATTTTAGAATTTTCTACCATATTGTTCAATTTTCGAGCCAAAAATACGAATTTTCATCCGTGGATGTGAATTTTCAATAACAAAAGTTAATTCCCAACCGAAACAGATTTATTTTTAACAAGACAGTTAAACTTTTAACCAAAAAGGGATAAAGTTTCTACAAAAAGAGATGTATTTGCAAATCAAAAAAGAAGAAAAATTTCAATCAAATTGTTCAAAAATTTTAAGCTAAAGAGACATTTTAAGGCCCCGGAGAAATTATCAAATTTTACGTTCGTAAAACTAAATTTTTTATTTTTCAACTTTGCGTAATTTATGCACGGCCACTTACATCAAAAACTCGTGAAAAATTGATATTTTACACAAATTTATCCATGTTGAGTGCTTTATTCTGAATTTCAGTTTTGGATGCCTGAACGTGAAAATTTTAAAAAAGGGAATTTTTCTAAATTTGTTCTCAAGCTTCATTTCATAAGTTTTTGTATATTAAATATTTTTTTACTCGATTTTTGGATCTGACCTGGAAACACGAATTTCGCTCTTTTCATATTAACAAATGTCGCACTCACAAATCATCCCGATAATCTATTTCGTCTCAACTACCGGAAATCGTATCTTTCAAATGCCATAATCTCGCTAGAACATTAAGACGTTACTTCGAAATGTTTATTATTCACGATGACGTCATTTGGAATATTTTAGCAGTAAACCGAACGAATCCTGCTGAAACCCGACGAAGGATCCCATATTAAAATCACTCAGAAGGCCTATTTATATCTTGAAATGTATCTCATTGAAAATTGAATTAATAGCCGTATCTTTCATTCTATAGAAGATTGGGCGGGTTATGAGCTTTATATAATGGGGGATAATTAAGTGGACGGAACACGCCCAAAATGACATACTTGGATTTTGGATAAAATGATATAGCAAAGGAATTTGCATATTTTGCGAAGATATGAATTCTTGTGACGAGGGAAGATATTAAATTATAAATATAAGAGAGAAGTTTTAGTATGAGAAATATCGATGATTGTTTGTTGGTTTAAGGAAATTTGATTATTTATGCAGTGTGTTAAATGTTTGAAAGGGAAGAACCTGGTTTATTGGGGTAAAATATTTTAATTAAAAAAGGATTAGTTTATTGTTTATGTCAGTGGATACTTTAGCAAAATATATGGTTGGAGAATTTATGAGTGATAGAGTGTGGGAAATAAGGTTCTATGTAAAACTGAGGACATGATTGAGTGGAGTATATTTTATTTTTGCAATTTTAATTATTTTATTGATATTCAAAGAAATTTCCTCTTTCTTTCACAGAAAGTTTGAATTCTTTTTTTTGTGTTCCAGGTAATATCATATTTAAGTTTTAGCGTGCCTAAGGCGCGCAACTGTTGGGTCTCGCGCTTCGCGCTCGATGATATATTTATTTCGCGCTAGGCGCTCGGTCATTATATTTCTCGTACGTTGTTGCATAGAACTTTTAAAATTAAAGGTCAAACAATCGACAGCTAAAATTTAGTGAATTCTCGTTCGTTAAAGTTCCTTCGGCTTTAACCAACACATTCTCATCACGCGTCTCGTGAGAAAAAACGGTCAAAAGCAAATTTTCAGATTAAATTTAGGTAAACAATTTAGTTAATAAATATATCATTGTATCTTGTTGCTATTTTCGAAAAATTTATTTTGTTTCTTTGTAATATCAACAAATAATTCATTAAAAATTTATCGATCTGTTTTTGGTGAACAACTTTTGTGTATTCATTTTTTTTCCTATCTTGTGCCGTTTTTTCAGAAAGTTAATTGTTTTATTTCGAATGTATTTGTTTATGTTCAAAACAAAGAGTACGCGCCCAGTAAAATATGATTAAAAACAAATTTGTAGATCTCTTTTGGGTGAACAACTTCGGTTCATTTATTTTTGTCGAATCTTGTGTTAGTTTTCCAAAATCCCAATTAAAAATTTTTTTAAAGTTATTCTTTATGATTAAACCCAAAAATACGCACCCCATGGAAAACGGTTTGAGAAAAAATTTGTTAATCTCTTTTGGTCTTGTGTCAGTTTTCCAAAAATTTAATTTTTTAATTTTTGATGCTATTTCGTACGATTAGAACAAAAACTGCGCGTTTGATTTGTAGATCATTTTCGGATGAACAATTTTTGTTTCCTAGTTTTTTTTTCGTATTTTGCATAGTTTCAGCGTAAAATTGATTTTTATTTTTAATAGCATTTTTGACGATTAAAACGAAAAATATGTATCTTATCAAAATAATGGTATCAACAAAATTTTTTTATCATTGTAGGTTAAACAATTTTGTTTCCCATCATTTTTTTTTATATCTCGTATAGTTTTCCTGGAAAATAGCATTTTTGATTTCTCAACAACAATTTCCAATGGATAAAACCAGAACGGTTGGTCGAAAATGGCTGTTTCACGAGCTTTTTCTTTCTTTTTATGTCTTAGAAACGTGTGCCAAAGCTAAATCCAATCTGATTAGTCTTTCGAAAGTTACCATGCCTACCGACTATAGACAGACATACACCTTCGTATAAATCGTTTTTTCCTGACTCAGGGTGTCTCAAAATGTAGAGATTTGATGAAAACCGACAAAGTCAAATTTGACATAAAACCAATACCTTCTCATTAGGATGAGAATGTAAGAATTTGATTTTTTGTTTATTTTGTAATGTCATTTTTCACTATCAAAACAAAAACCACGCGTACTATAACAAAATGATTGACAAGAAATTTGTAGATCCTTTTCAAGTGCACAATTTTTGTCTATTCATCTTTTTTCTTACTATTATTATTATTATTATTATTATAACTGGATTTATTATTTTTTTTTTTTTAAAGGGAGAAGTTGTAGGCTCCGGAAGCTACGATCATGGTTCTTTAAAAGCAACCAATCCCGACGCAACTGGAACGTGTACGTCATCCGCTTCTGCTCCTTCTGTCCTAGAAGGTAAGCAAGAGCGGGAAATTTACGCGAGAAAACATCGGGCAACACTGTTCCTTGGAGTCAGGTCTCTAGCCGCGGATGATCTTACGCGGCAGACGGGACAGTTGGAGATGAAGTTTCACCTCTGGATACTTTTTTAGAGCTACCAATCTTTGTAGAATGTTATGAGGGACAGTGTTGACGGACCAGATGAAGTGATCCCAGAAGAACAGCCTTTTGCATCCGGTTCGCGATGGAATGAGCCTGACGCTGGCAAGCCGGAATCTTGTTGAGTTGGCTAATAAATGAAGCTTTCATGCCTCCAAGACAGCCGATTATGAGAACTACAAGATGGACTTTGAAGCCTTGGTACTGCCTGCTCAGCTCGAAAAGAAGTGCTTGATATTTTGCCCGTTTTTCTTCCTCCTTTGCCGTGATATTACCATCGGCTGGTGCCGAGAATTCAATCACGTAAATGATCTTGTTCTTCAGATCTTGGAGGACAATATCAGGCTTCGTAGCACTGATACGTTGAGTGGTCGAGAATGAGAAATTCCAGTAGATCTTACACTGATCATTCTCCACAACGGACTCGAGTTCCCCCTGGGTGTATGGCAAGACGGGCAATAGATCAACACCATAGAAGTGCCTCAGATGGTAATATAACACTTTTAGAGCCGCATTGTGTCTCTCTATGTACCCGTATCGTGCATATTTTGAGCATCCACTGAGAACATGTCCAAGTGTTTCTGGCTCTTGCTTGCACGCTCGGCAGTTGGTATCGCCTACAGGTATATTCATTATGCGCTCGCGGTAAACTAAGGTGTCTATAACGCCATCTTGACAGGCAAAAAGAAATCCCTCAGTCTCCGATTTTAATCCAGCAGACTTGAGAAACATGTTGGACAGACCCATCGAGAGCTCTTCTCTACGTATAATGCCGTAGAATTTACCATGAAGAGGCTTGTCAGCATGTTCTCTTAGTAGAAGCGTATGTTCTGCTTCCTGTACACGACTTTTGAGCACCAAAGGTGTTAGTGATGCTAGGCCATGCGTAGTGTCGCTGGAATCAAATGGGAGGCCAAGCTCCTCTGCGGCCCTATCTGCGGCACGATATAGAAACGCCGCAGCATTGACGACTTCATGTTGATGTACTAGTCGCATAAGAAAATCTGTGCTGTTTAGAACTGAGCAGGCTGTAGCCAGAACCGTTCTGCGATGAAGACACTCTAAGCTCAGCAAGCCTCTACCCCCTTTATCTCGCGGGAGGTATATTCGAGGTACGGAAGATCTAGGATGATGACTTCGATGGATTGTCATCATCTTGCGTGTGCTTCGGTCAAGTTGCTTCAACTCATCGACGTTCCATTTTACTGCACCAAACGTGTAGAGCAGTATAGGAACGGCCAGCAAATTGGTCGCCTGGATCTTATTCTTTCCAGATAACTCGGAAGCCCAAATTTTTCTGAGAATTTGGCGATACCTTTTTCCAAGGGCCGTTTTTAACGCAAGCACATCATGGGTTTCCGCTTGCGGTATTCCAAGATATGTATATGTTTCTCCAATACCAAGATGTTGAATGGTATTTCCGCCGATGAGTTGAACATCCTGATCGTGACCCGGTGATGTAGTTTCTAGTCTTCCTTGGTGTAGGTGGACGCAGGCACACTTGTCCAGTCCGAAGCTCATGCCAATCGCTTTAGAGTACCTATTGACCGCCTCCACAAGGATGTTAAGGTCCTCTTTCGAGGAAGCAAAGAGTTTAAGGTCGTCCATGTATAAAAGGTGGTTGACCTTATGTTCTCTTTTGTTCGGCGGGCCACATAGGTATCCAGAGCTTTTGCCTCGGAGCACAATAGATAGAGGCAAGAGGGAGATGCAGAAAAGTATCGGACTTAGAGAGTCTCCTTGGAAGACTCCCCTCTTATATGTGATATAGCTTGTAGTCACTTGTCTTTTGTCAGATGTTATGACAAATCTTGTCCGCCACAAGAGCATAAGCTCTTTTATGCATCTCACTATTTTTGGATGTACCTCCATGCATTCAATGAGCTTAATAAGTAGCTCATGGTTCGTGTTATCGAATGCCTTACGGTAGTCAATCCAAGCCATGGACAGATTGCGTCGATACCTGATCGAGTCCTGGGTGATACACCTGTCTATTAACAGGTTCTCCCTGCAACCTGCCAGACCTCTCTTGCATCCACGTTGTTCAACTATTGCACTCCATACCGGCTCGATGGTTTTTAATATCCTCTCTTTGAGGATGCCAGTGAATAGCTTGTAGCTGGTGTTTAAACAAGCTATGGGCCTGTAGTTCTTTGGACTTGACAAATCTCCAGTCTTAGGAATCAATACCGTGCGTCCTTCCACTAGCCACTGCGGGACTGGTTGTTCTCCGTTTAAGAAAGTAGTAAATATACGAGCTAGATGTTGGTGTGTAGAAGTAAACTTCTTCCACCAAAAGTTGTTGATTTTATCTGGCCCGGGCGCTGAAAAGTTCTTAGTTCTAGCGATAACTTTCTTCACTTCTTCAGCAGTAATTAGTGGACACTCTTCCTCTGGACCTTGTAACCTTTGCCTTTGGCAAAAGTTACGAAAGAGTGATATATCTGAAGCGTCTTCATTTAGCTGATAAGTATCTCCATATACTTGTTCCCATAAGACTTGAATCTCTTCTCGACTAGGCGGATTTTTAACGGCACGTGACGTTTTATTGAACAGACGGGAAGGATGTGTAGAAAAGGTGGAATTTTCCTGAATCCACTTTACTCGCCGTTCAAGGCGCTGTTTCGCTGTTGAAAGAGATCTTATTTTTTGCGTCCAGTGCTGCTTGATGGTCAACAGTTTACACTTGTTCAGCGTATGATTTGCTTTCCTCAAGTTTCGAGCAAGTGCCCTAACTTTTGGAGTAAATTTTTTATTTAATGTTATGTAGCTAATCACGCACTGAATATTTGATGCATGCCGTCTCGCCGTTTCAATTTTGAATTGAAGCTGTGCAATACGCTCGCGAGTCTTACTCAGACGTACTGAAGTTTCGTTACTTCTACTGTCGCTAAGCATGGACATCGCCTTCTCGTAAACAACGCAGTTCAGATTCCAGAGATTAACATCTTCGGGTAGCAAATCGGGGAGAGCAGTATTAGCTTCAGCTAATTTGTCCATCCTGAGAAAGACTTTTTGGTGGATAGATCTCCTATTTCTCATGTTAGCATTATCGGCTATCTGCAAAGGTGGTCTTGCTGGAACGGGTGGAATGTTCGATGGAGGATGTTGCTCTTCTTCTTGTTGATAAAGAGCGTCATATCCGTTTTTTCGCAAAAAGGATACCTGATCTCTTAAATACTGAGGCGTTTGATGAGCATATTCCGGGTGCATATTGACCCAACGGTCATGTAACCTCTGCATGAATCCTCTTCGCGCCGGTGAGCTTCTTTGCCAACAGGTAAGGATGTCTCTCCTGAGTTGGTCTGACCATTTAAATCGATGTTCTCGCGTTTGTCCGGGGCCATTGCCTGGTCGTCGCCTCGGTTCGGTCCTATTGCCACTCCCAACTGAACCATGGCCTCCATCCGAGAGAGGCCTATTGTGGGTGGCACTGCGCGATACTGGTGTCGTAACCGCATAATTCATTGCATTGGGGAGTTAGCCCAAAGCAACGTGGCTGACTGCAAGAGCAAAATTGAATTTTTTATTTTTCATTTTTTTTGTGCGATCAAAATTTGAATTTTCGATTTTTCAAACAAATTTCAAAAGTTATGATAATTTTGTAAGGCTTCCAAAAAGCAACTTTTTTCTTCATTCGACGATTTTTCATATCGTGCGTTGTTTGGCTTAAAATTTTGAGTTTTGTTTGTTTTATTAAATTTTGAAAATGCTATGACTCTGATAATTTTCTTTGCAACAAAAAAAAATCGTCGGGATAAATTGTCCGAATTTCCGAATACTATACATAGCCGTAGACAGAATTTTTAAATCTCGAAAAAAAATATTTTCAAACATTTTGAAAATGCTCTAACTTTTGGAATTTTCATCCAAAATAGCTAATTTACGAACTTGTCCTTTTCTTTCAGGCCTTAAAAAAGTGTGCCAAAGCTCACTTCAATTTGATCATTTTTTCGAAAGTTATCGTGCCTACAGACTACAGACTACAGGCACCTTCATAAAAATCGATTTTTCTGACTCAGGAGGTCTCAAAACGTGGCCCGTGTGGAAAAATGTCCTGGAAGTCTGGTTACAGGTCTGGCCCAGGTCTGGATTCATCTAGACTGTCTAGTCTGGAAGATTTGATCTGGTACAGGTCCCACCCAGGTCTGACCTTATCTAGACCGTCTATTCTGGAAGGTCTGGTCTGTCCCAGGACTGGCGCTGATCAGCCAGCCAAGAACAAAAAAAGTTCTAAGTTCGATCAGCGATTTTTTTTTGACATATTTCAGAAAAGTTACAGGGTTAGGGTAGATTTTTTTTAATAGTCTACACGGGGCTGTCCCAGTATATATAATCAATCACGGATGCATTTTTGTCATGCTATCGAGTGATCTGATAAGAGCAGTGTGCCTAATTTGAAATATTGTGAAAAGTCTAGTTTTTTACACCACAATCCCCGGATTGGGTTGCAGCCAAGTGTATGAACCTCGACCTACATAGAATGTCGTTTCGAAATGCTGCATGTACGACTTTGGGGAAAAAGATTTTCGATCCTCCGTAGCTTAGTGGTAAGAGAACTAGGTCTGCAATCAGCTTACATGGATTCGATTCCTGCCGGAGCTAGTAGAAAAAGAAGGTCTTTTCACGCCAATAAGCATTTGTATTATTTGTTATGACAAAAAACAGACCAAATGATCGAAATTTAAATTCAACTTCTTGGTAAACTCGTTCGGTTCCAGCCTAGTTACACTACTAGTGATTGAAGAATTTGTATATTAAAGATAAGTAAAGGATGTGTAGCAAAGGAGATAGATTTTAGATCAATCTAGAAGTCACATGAGGCTTAGTCAAACAGAATACTCGTCCCATCCGCAATCACCCCAGTTGGAGAGCTTCACAAAGCCGTCGCGTGCATCATGGTTCACACATAAATACGCAAACTAACTAATAAAACCGTAGGAAGATTTATGTACTCTGCCCCAACCATACATACCCAGGTGAAAAAGTTATGTATAGTTTTATACAGAAAAATTCATAAAACAAATGAAAAATATGTCTTGTCCACTATATATAAACGATATATAACATTTTCACCTGGGTATCGACTGAGAAAAATCTCTGCACGAGAGCCCATAAGTATCTAAAATCCTTTGTTTCAGTCCTTATAATACCTTAGTACTGAATATCTTGTACCTCGATTTTTAGTATTTGATTTTCATCTTGTCATTGAACAATTAAATTATTCCCTATGGCACAACAAGAAAATCAGATAAAAATTTGTTGTGAAATTAAATTGAAAAAAAATGAAGTCACTAACGGGTTAAGCTAGGCTTTCTCAATTTTAAGATATTTTTTTTTTATTTGCTATTTCGTGAGATATATACTCAGATTAGAAGAAGTTACGATTTATGGATTGAATATCTTGATATAACGGAAAATCAAAATTTTCAAAATTTTGAATAATTTTTTTCACTTGCATATAATAACAGCCTCTCTAAACCTAATTTTTCATGCAATTGGTCGCAAAAAAAGTAAAAATTAGAATAAAGTAATGAAACTTGTTGAAAAATGAGCAAATAACTGTTTGAACAATAAAAAAAGAAGTGAAACAAAAATATGTGTTCTTCAAATCGATTAATTTGGCCATAGAATTTAGATATTTCATTCCTAAAATTAGAATTTCAATATAAAATTATAGATTCAGAAAACAACATTATTTCTCAATATTATCTGTAAGAAAAATTATTTCATATGAATGAAAATTATTCAAAAAAATAATTAAAAAATTATTACTAAGGAAAAATTCTGCAAAACTCTCATTCGATGTTCATCGGGTGGGTTTTGGGGGGCCATAAAAACGGCTTAATGGGGTGCTAATTGAAAATCAATATTCTTATTCCTTAGAGAGTTTTCATGAAAACATCAAAAGGATTTTATTGAACATTTTCAAGTTTTAATCAGAATTCATAAAAATTTGTTTTTATCCCAGATAAATATTTTGACTTCATGATTTTTGCGGAATTTATTGTAGGTGATATCATCGTCAATTTCAAGGTATAGATTATATGATTGCAGTATGTATTTGCACAAATAATAAAATGCATATGTTGTAGATGCTTAGAAAAATCGGATATGTGAACAGAGATCTCTTCTTCTACGCTATCATGTTTTGCGTGTCCTTTTTTTTTTGAATAGGATAACTTTATGCTGTTATTTTCAATATAAAATGAATGACTGTGGAATTCTACAAATGTTCTCAGTTTTTTACCACTCAAGACTGTTTTTTTTAAATCTTATTTGAAATTCAGTACACAACACAATAAGTGGAAACCCCTGATTTTATTTGAAATGATTTTATCTGGCTCATCTGATTTGATCTGAAATCATTATGTGATTTATTTTTCACAACTCGTGTCCGGAAAATTCGACATTCGACGTCCGTAGAGCATGGCGAATGTAGCCAATTTCAAGCGACTTTTTTTTCTTCACTCGTGAAGAAAATGCGATATTCTCAATGGCTGCCTGCAGAAAGTCCACAAGAGTGAAAGAGATAGAGAATGATGTTATCGCTCTCGATATTTTCGATAGTCTCGATTTCGTGTCATCTACTCGGGTGTGCTTGGCGATCTACAGCGAACTTCAATTCACTTTGAAAAATGGCGTCGTCTTCGGATAATACGGGTGAAAAAACGAATCGACCTCAACTACCGCAACATTTCTGGGATTTCGCTCATGTTCTACGGACGCCGAAAATCGAATTTTCCGTACACTCGTTGTGAAAAATAGTCTGCACAACTCATGGTGAATCTTTCGATCCCCAACTTGTTGTGCAATATACTATTTTACTTATATTTTGTTTTTCTTTTACTTACATCGTTTTCTCCTTTGTAACTTCACATTAGTTTTATTCTCTACGTACCTTTAAAAAAAAGCGTTGCGCACATTATGAACGATCTCCTATATTGACTAGAATAGACCGCCAAAAGACGCACATTAAGTGGCAATCTAAGATTTTATATTTATTTTTGTATTCATCCAATCAAAAAAAAACATTCTTCTACAAAATGAGAAGAAGAATAACTTGCTGTCATATATGTAGAAAGTTTTTTGAATTCAAGATTTATAAATCTCATAGCTCTATAAAATAAATACAACAAATATAAGAAAAAGGGCCTAATTTTCTGAATTTCCTTATCTATATATTTCAGGAGACATTTTACGTAAAATGTCGCAAAATGAACAGCAATAGATTAAAATCAATTCATAAATAAAGCCTCGGCGCAGATAACGTTGGATCAACACAAGTTTTGTGTCTATAGACTTCTTTTTCCTTGAATATTTTTCTATTCCACGAAAGCGCTGTAATCGCTACAGTGTCAACGAAAATTGAATTTTTAATGAAATGTCAAAATTTTCGAGGTTATTTATATCCCATAAATCTAAACCTCAAAGATGTATTTTTCCAAATCTAACTTTAGAGTTTTTGAACAGTGATAAAAAGAGACAATTTCATTTGCCTAAGTGTCAATAAAAGTTTCAAACCTGAACTCGGCAAGTTTTAAAAATAATTATTCTTTCTTTTAAAAGTATTATTTTTGAAATTGCCGAATTTTAACTTTTTACTACTACCACTTTTCTTTTCTTTTTCTTCATGTATACGTAAGATTTTCCAGCCTCTTTATGGCCCTTTAATTTTTTTGCTTCGCATTCAGATGCATACAATGTTCTTTTTAGAAGTGTCTATTCGTACGGCCGGCAATATTCGCCAGATTATATACAGCCAGCCGTACAAATATCATCAGCCTTTCTTTTTTGCCCTGTTCCTCCCTGTTAACCCCTGTTCAAAAATTCTAAGTTAGATTTAGAAACCTACATTTTCGAATTTGAGATTGACTCGAAGTAAATAACTTCGAATATTTTGGTATTTCTTTACAAATTCAATTTTCAAATTTTTTCCGAAAGTTTAGCGATTTTCGCGCCTTTGTGGAATAAAATACGTATCAGTTAAAAAATAACTCCATAGCACTTCATTGGCACAAATTTAAGTAGGGTAATCATCTGCAAAAGCGTTACAAGGCATGTATGGCCCATATCAGTTTACCCGACCAAGGCCACATCAGATGTAGGGCAAACTGGTCTGAACCTTACAAGGCACAAATCAAGATTTCTGCACGGCTATTTGCGGCACTGTGTATGGAATTTCAAATAATAATAATAATAATAATTATTATTATTATACCATTAAGTCATTTCCCTTTCGGGGTAGGCGTGACTTGCTCGGTTGGAGAATAGTAGTGTGCATATGGGTATATAGGTATAAGGTAGGTAGGAATATAGTTATGAGGTGGATAGGTATATAAGTGTTAGGTATATATATTTTAGATTGATCTGGAATTCTCGTGTTATTTATTTAAATGACACGTTTACTCCGCAACACTGCTCCGACCCAGGTTGCTGATCAATCTCTCTAGCGATCACCCCAAGTGAAGAGCCTCACAAAATTGTTATGTATGGTTCTCCACTTGGGCCCATTAGTATCCAAGATCTTTGTTTCAGGCGTCATTCATTCTACTGTCACTCTGTTTACAAACTATTTGTCGCCACACTTTTCTGTCCTGGCATACTACTCTAGCTTCCTTCACGTCCATGCATTTTTTCATGCAAGCTCTTGTGTTCCTATGGCTTCTTATGTCTCTACGGATTAATGTCTCATTTACAGATTCTAACCATTCTTTCGGCGGTCTACCTCTGGGCATTCTGCCATTTACTTTACCTTTATACACTTGTTTGGTCAGTCGTTCATCTTTCATTCTTTCAAGATGTCCGAACCATCTTAACTGATTTCTTTTCCATGTGTCAACTATTGTCTCTTTTGCACCACATTCTTTGAGGATTGTCTCGTTTTGGACTTTGTCCATTAGTGTTTTCCCGCATATTATGTGCAGAGGTTTCATGCCGATCGCGTTAATTTTACTCCTGTCCTTTTCTTGACAGGTCCATGTCTCGCTACCGTATAGTACAGTCGGTACGAATATAGAATTGTGTATGGCCATTTTAGCTTTTTTTGATATGTTTTTATTTGTTAGGATGGACCGGATGGACCCTGCTCTACCGATAACCTGTTTACCCTTATTTATGCGCCTATCTAACTCCCCATCTATTTTTCCGTCGCTAGTGAATAGACTACCTAGATATACGTACTTGTCAACTTGTTCTAATCTCTCATCATTTAGGACAATGTTGCATATTGTTTTCTCACTCTTTCCCTCAAACACCATGATTTTTGTTTTATTTACGTTAATTTTGAGTCCCATGTCCTTCATGCTTGTATGAAGTTTATTCAACATTCTTTGCAAGTCCTCGACTGATTCTGCCATAACAATCTTGTCATCTGCGAAAGCTAACCCACGTACCTTAACTGTTTGGAGATCTACACCTTCTTCGTCGAAGAGTGCAGTTCTTAGACACTTATCCATGAATATGATAAATAGCCACGAGGACATAACGCATCCTTGTTTCACGCCTTGCGTAATATCGAACCAGTCACTCAGTTTCCCGTTTACCCTTACGCTCGCTTTACTACCTGTATATATTGTTTTTATTGCTTGCAGGAGCCCTCCATTTACTCCGTATTCTTTAAGAACTTCCCAAAGTTTACTTCTATTTACCGTGTCAAATGCTTTTTCTAGGTCAATAAATGCACAGAAAACTTTCTTTCCTACTCTCAAGCTTTTTTCTGTGATCTGTCTTAGGCTAAATATCTGATCTGTACATGATCTTCCTGGCATAAATCCACTTTGGACTTCCCATATTTTTTCTTCTGTGATTTCCATTACCCTACGAATAAGTATTTTTGAGTATATTTTACTTACTGTACTTAGTAGGCTGATACCTCTGTAATTACTGCAGTTGTTTTTATCTCCCTTTCTTTTGTATATTGGTACGATAATCGCTTTTTTCCAATCGTCTGGGACTTTCCCCGTCTCGATACATAAATTTATTAATTCGCACAACCTGTGAGGTATGTACTCGCCACCGTATTTGAGCATTTCAGCACTAATACTGTCTATGCCAGCAGCCTTACCGTTTTTCAAGTTCTTAATTATGTCTCGGACCTCAGTGACACAGACTTTTTCAATTGGGTTTTCTAATGCATTATGTTCTATGTCACAGTTTTGTTGTCCTATATCTTCACCTCCTAATAGTTCTTTAAAAGAGTCTTTTAAAGCGTCTACTATCCCGTCTATATCATATAGCATTTCACCTTTGCTGTTTCTCATGCTAGCAAACTCTGTACTTTTACTTTCCTTCAACTGTTTATATAGTAATTTCATTATTCCTCCAAAGCCGTTTTGTATTTTGTTCTCTTCTTCTGTTCTGATTTTTTCTTTACTCTCCTTGACTAGTCGTTTCATTTTCCTCTTTTTGTCTTTGTAATCATTTTTGAGTCTATTTCTCTCCTCATCGCTAAGACCTGTCATGTTTAATGTTCTCTTGTGCGCTTTTTTCTTTTCTCGCTGGGCTGCTTGAATTTCATCATTCCACCATGCATCACCAGACTTTCTTCCTACCACTGCCGTACCACACACTTCAATTGCAGTTTTAACAATGATATCCCGTAATAAAGCCCACGCGCCCTCTATATCTTTATTGCTCGTAAGCGCTTCCCAAGTTGCCCTATCTATGCGTTCGCTTAACTTATTTTGAAACTCTATTCGCACTTCCGGTTTCTGTAAATTTTCAATCTTTATTCGAGTTTGTTTCGTTTTTTCTGTTCTCTTTCTTTTCCATCCCCGGCCTAAGTTTATTTTAGAGATTAAAAGATAATGATCAGTATTGCATTCGGAACCCCTCATGACTCTTGTATCTTTGACTAGTTCTCTTAGTCTTTCATCCGCAATAACGAAGTCAATTACACTGCGGTTATTTCCTTTACACCAAGGGTACGTGTGGATCATTTTATGTCGAAACCAAGTATTGGTAATAAATAGGCCCTTTTCTAGGCATAAGCAAACTAATTTTTCCCCGTTATAATTTTTTCTTGGATCCCCAAATTTACCTAGTACCCTTTCTGTATCTGTATCCTGACGTTGAACGCCGACCCATCCGTTCATATCTCCTAGCAGAATTATTCTTTCACCTGGATCGCAAGTACTTATTGTGTCATTTAAAGTGTCCCAGAAAGCGTCTTTGACTTCTCGCGGCTCACTGTCAACTGGGGCGTAGCACGCTATGATAAATAACCTTCTGATTCCTACCTTCATTCTAGCCCACAACAATCTGGGAGATACAAAATCATGATCTTTGAGATGCTGTCTTGCTTTTTTATTCATAATTAAACCGATCCCTTGACTACGGTTTGATTCACTACCTACTCCTGACCATATTTCAAAACCGCCTTTCAACACCCCATTTTCTATGTTTCTACTTTCGCAACCCTTTTTCTTCGTCTCAGGTACACATAAAATATCTAGTTTCCTTGCATGCATAGTTTCTCGTAGTTCTCTTATTTTAAGGTCATTCACTCCTCTAGCATTCCAGACACCCAGTCTCCATTCATCGCCTGAAATTCGACCTTTACGTTTACCGTGTGTATGCATTTTGTCGATCCAAGTTTCAGTCCATTCCGAGGCTACTTTATTGTTTGTATTATTCATGTTTAGATTGTACACCCAACTAACACCTTTATGCGCGAAATTTGTTTTGCGAGCCGAAATCATGTCCAAGTTAAGTGATTATTCGTCGTACGGTGGATAGTCTATCTGTAACGTCAGTCCCACCAATACTTCTGTTACTGCGTGGGGGGGGGGGGGGTGGATGTGAGGACAGAGAAAGGAAACCGAGAGATTCAGAAAAAACAGTCTTGAGTGGTACTAAAATGAGAGCACTGGTAGAATTCCACAGCCATTTGTTTTATATTGAAAATGACAGCATAAAGTTATCTCATTCAAAAAAAGTAAAAGATGAGATCTCTATTTTTTATAGTGAGGCTCTACATATTATTACCCTTAACAATTTCAGCCCTAATATCATTCTGCATAGTTTCTCATATTAAATCATCTGAGGTATTATCAATTCTCTGTAGTACCTTATAAAAAATTCATCAAAGTTATTTTTGATATATAAGATATGATTGATTCAACGCCAATCCTTTTTAATTTTTGGCTAACCCATTTTAGGCGAATCGATTAGGAAAATAAATGGATAATGAACTTTTGAATAATAACTCTACGCAATTAGTATATTTTTTTATACTATTATACATTCCTGTAAATATACCTTTACTGTTCATAGCTAATTGGTTAATATTTTTAAGGACGAACTCGAAATGCCAGTTTACTTAGTCAACAGTTACGTATCTTTCAATGTTATGGAATTCTTTGAAATTGACTTACAAACTCTATTTCAGGTACACATGTTATATGGTTTCGTCCATTAGAAAAAAGCTGAGTTATCGAGTTTTAGTTTTCCGAGAAGGCCGTGGTTACGTGTACCGAAATTTCTGTATGAATAGCCGGATTTTTACGGTACGTATAGCGGGATCTGGAAAAGAGACTATTTGTACCGAATTTTTGGTACACATAGCCGCATTTTTTGGTACAGATAGACACTGCCTTTGAAACAATTTCTTTTTTCTGAGGAGGGGGTTCAACATTTTTAGCTTGTGATTTATAGATTTTGTGACCCGAGTAACTATCACTACCAAAAATAGTAGGAGAATGTCGTAAAGGTTGGGACGGGTTTTGTTTTTGGCCCATAACTTTTTTCCATAATAATATTTTTGGGCTTTCATTACACCGTCTTGAAGGTCTATTGAATAGTTTACTTTTTGTGGACCTAACATATAATTACGATGCGAAAAAAATGTGCAGTAAATACTTTTTTGTTCAATTGGGGTTTTACATAAAAATGAGCAATTACGAATAAGCAATTACAAAATCCTCGAAATCAGTGATCCTCCGTTTACTTTTTCGCTTGTAACGAAACATGCTGAAATGTCGAGTGTGAAAATTACATAATAATGACCGAAAATGCGATTATCTTGATCATTAACATTCAAAAGTTACCCCAAAGACGATTTTCAATCAAACAAATAGCGTATAGGTGTCAAAAAACGTGTCCAAACCTACACGATGCATGTTTCCCAACCTATACATTTAACGGCATTTTTGCATTATTGGGGGAAAAAACTGATCTCCACTACATGCAAAATCCTCTTAAGTGTTAACAAATTATTTATTTATAACACATTGAACTCATTTATCTTGCAATCTCCATGAAAAATATTCAGTTACTGGTGGTTAAATAATGTCAGCACATGGCTGCAAAAAGCATGCACTATCTCGTCGAGCGTTGACATAGAAAGTGACCTACTATTGATACTAATATGTGACAGCAATTGTTAAAACTATCATAAAAGGGCAGGTAAATGAATCATTTATATCCGAAAATTTGGAGATAATCGAAAACAATTAGATATTTATTCAAGACAACGAAAATTACACTCCTTTCTTCTCAGCGACACGAGTCTACTACTTTTTCCATCGCAATCGCGCCAATTCTGTTCAAATTCAAATCTCAACATCCTCCCACCTTGAGTCGGTGGCTCAACTTATTCAAAAAATATTTATTCTAACGTGAAAATATTCGTAGTACCTTGACATCGTAATTTTAACATTCGAAGAATACAAAAATAAAAAACGCTAAACATAATACAAATTCGAACCCTTATAATTACAGAATGTAGGGTTTTTGACCACCCGACCACTCCGGATCCTTATCTCTTTTTCCTCCTGACTTTCCTTATCCTTAGGAGATATTGTGTTTTCTGTTATTTTTTTAATGATCTTTTCGCATAAGATCTTAGGTTCCTCTGCGTTATCATTTATAATTTCTAGAGGGTAGATTCTCTGTGAGGGTCGTCTGAATCGACCATCTTTAGTTTTTCATATCGCAACACGGACTACACCATCTCGACCAAGGACAAGTTTTTTGATTCGCACTAACGGCCAGTCAATACGTTAGCGATTATCGTCTCCTACAAGAACTACATCTCCTTCTTTGACTTTTCGTGATTCATTAACATTACCTTTCAAGATTATCTGACTCAAATATTCTTTACGAAACATAATTCTCAAATGAGGAGGTGAAATGCAAAAGCGCACAAGTCACAAAATGGAGAAAATTGAGTTAGAATTATGTTTTAGATATTTCCCACCGATTATATCTATGGGAATAGTCAAAATAGAGCTAAACATCATCACAGGTCCCCCTTTGTGATGTTTAGCTCCATTTTGTGACTTGTGCGTTTTTTCTTTTTACCTCCTCAAATGTTCCATCAATAGGTGCTTACGCTTTAAACTAGTATTTTAATCTATTTGATTAAGTACATCGATATCAGGAGCCATAAAATCACTCGGTTCTTCCGAAACGTAGTAGGTTACTGGTCGCGAATTAAGCATGAGCTCGCATTCGCAGAGAACGGTGCACATTTCTTCGTAAGTGACACATGCTTTACCGAGAACCTTACTTAAAATAACTTTGAGCATTCCGATTAATCGCTCCCACCAACCTCCCCACCATATCGCACTCGGTGGATTAAAACGCCAATCAATGCGCTTCACAGAGCTTGTACTTCGCAATTGTATCCCAATTCAAAGACTCGAACTCATCATCAGCGCCAACAAAATTCGTCCCATTATCACTGCAGACAATGGAGGGTCTTACCCGACGTCCGATAAAGCGATAAAAACTATCTAAAAATGCTTTAGTGGACATTGACGTTACTAGTTCCAGGTGATACATAGGATACATAGGATTCGCATACATAGGATCCAAAACTTCTGTCGTAAATGACATATCAAAGTTTTTCGCCAGCATGACACATATTTTAATGAGTTTCTCGGATCCATAATTCAACAACTTTGTGTTTACCATCTAGCAATATTGGACATTATTATTATTATCGATTAGCAATTCGAACTCGAAAGTTCATTGCCTCATCTACCCGAAACTGCCACGCATCTCTATCCTGTGCATCCTCCATCCAGTTTAAGTAATCATGTCATAGTTCTTCTAGATCATCCCTTACATTTTTCTCCCATCTGTTTCTCGGTCTGCCTAGAGGTCTCTTACCAGTCGGTTTCCCTCTTAACACTTGCGCCACTGTTCTTTCATTGCCCATTCTTGCTACATGCCCCGCCCATCTTAATTTACGCGCTTTCATAACTCTATTGATATTTGCTGGTGATGGTGATGGTGATGGAATGGTTTCTCCATTCACAAGTCTCTTCGTCCCTCTTTGGACCATACATTTTTCTAAGTACTTCATTTTCGAAAACTCTAAACCTCTTCTCCACTCCCTTCGTCAGCGCCCACGTTTCACACCCGTACATGACGACCGGCATTATTATCGTTTTGTAAATTCTTACTTTGATGTTTCTAGATAGCAATCGCGATTTTAGTAGCGTGTTTGCTGCATAATAGCACCCATTGCCAACGTGCAGCCGCGCGTTCATTTCCGTTTTAATGTTATTTTCGCTAGTTATAATAGACCCGAGGTATTTAAACTCGTTAACCCTTTCGAATTTCATATTTCCGGCCTTTAGATCCCCGCATACATTACTTTGTTCGGATCTGGCGACGGTCATATATTTTGTCTTCGATTCGCTAACTTCCAAACCAATATCTTTGGCTTTTGTGATCAAGATTTCTGCATTTTTAGCTACGGTTTCTTTATCATCCCCTAGTATGTCGAGATCATCCTCATACCCAAGAATTTGTATTATCCCATTGAGGGTAGCACCAGTCGGATTCGCTTGTACTTGTCTGACCACGTATTCTAAAACTAAGTTGAAAAGGGCGCACGAAAGTGCATCGCCCTGTTTCAGGCCATCACGGATCGAAAACTCTTCAGATAAACTTCCGTTTACACGTATCCTACCCCTACTGCCGCTTAAGCAAATTTCGATAAGTCTAACTAATTTTCTTGGTACACCCAAGAACTCTAGGATCCAGTACATTCGTGCGCGTATAATAGAGTCATAAGCTTTTTTGAAATCGATAAATAGCTGATGCACTACTTCATTAAATTCCCATTTCTTTTCTAACAGTTGTCTAATTTTAAACATTTGATCGCTTGTAGATCGGTTTCGGCGGAATCCACACTGGTAATCCACAATGATTTCCTTGGCAAAAGGAAAGTTAGTCTACTTAAGATTACATTGGACAGGATCTCATAGCACGAACGCACAAGTGAAATTCCCCGGTAATTGTTATAGTTCGTTTTATCGCCTTTTTTGATGATGGGAATAATAATAGAGGTATTCCATTCCTCCGGCATGCGTTCTGTTTTCCAAACTGCGCGTATTAATTTACAAATTTGCCTTGTGAGGCAAGGGCCTCCATTTTTTATCAGTTCTGACGGTAGGTCGTCGATGCCCGCGGCTTTGTTATTTTTCAACTTCTTTATGGCCATTTCTATTTCTACATCAGTAGGATCATCAATTAGTAGATCGGCAGTGTGGATTTCACCGAGATTACCTACAACGGGGGCTTCGCGTGCATTTAATAGCTTATCGAAATAGTTTTTCCATAAATTCAGTCTCTCTGTCGCATCGGCTACTAGATTGCCATTTTCGTCCCTCATTACTTCCGTTCTACTTTGGAAGCCTTTCCTTATAAAATTGATTCCCCTGTACATCTCACGCGGGTTATTTTGTTTATTATGCGTTTCTATTGCTAGTATTTTATTCTTTTCCCACTCCCTTTTCCTGGATCTATTAAGCCTATTTGTACTTTTCCTAATCTCGAGATACTTCTTATGTGTTTGATCGCACTTATTTTGTAAACTAATTAGTTTGGCCTTCCGACGTTTTTCAAACCAAAGTTTGCACTCTTCGTCAAACCATGGTTTGCTTTTGGTTACTTTCTTCAAACCTATAGTAAGTTTCGCGGCTGTCTTTATCGCCTTTTTCATATTGCTCCACAGGGTTTCCGAGTCCTCCAAGTAATTATCGTTATCGTCTCTCTGTTCTTGGAGAACGTCGAAACTATTAGAAATCTCAACTTTATAATTTAATATTTCTGTTGGTGTTTTAAACTTATCTATATTGAAACGAACTGTTGGCTCTGCGCGGCTTGTTTTCTTACTTAACGCTAGCCTAGATCTTAGTTTTACTATCACGAGAAAGTGGTCTGAATTTAAATCCGCTCCCCTGTACGATCTTATATCGAGAATGTTTGTATGACGTCTTCTGTCAATTAGAACGTGATCAATCTGATTGTGAGTGTTGCCACCTGGTGATGTCCAGGTGGCCTTATGTATATTTTTATGCTTGAAAAATGTGCTTTTGACAACGAGGTTCTTTGAAGCTGCAAAGTTTATTACTCTAGTCCCATTATCATTACTGACGTCATGCAAACTTTCCGACCCTATTGTAGGCCTATACATCGGTTCTTTTCCAATTTTCGCGTTGAAATCTCCCAATACTATTTTTGCGTCATACGTTGAGAACTTGTCAAAAACCTGTTCGATTGTTTCATAAAAAAGATCCTTAGTGTCTTCGTCTTTGTCCTCGGTGGGGCAGTGCAGGTTGATCGACACCTGTTTGCTGAAATTACCCTTTAGTATAATATATGATAGCCGATCGTTAACGAATTGCATGTCGATAACCGCTTGCGAAATTCGTTTATTAATGAGAAACCCGGTCCCCAGTGTGCGCCTCTTAGCTCCCCCATAGTGAAAAGTATAGTTATCCTTAGAAGCAATATTGGACATACAAACGAAAAAATATCATTGCGTTCAACGATTTTGCTTTTTAAACGTATTAGACCATATGAATGTACAAAAGTTTGTAGCGAGGCTAATTTTGAATCTTCTTCGTAAGAAAACATTTGACCTTGTGAGCACTTCAAAAACTTTAGTTCGGTCTGAAAAATCTCTTGGCAAGTTAATCGATTACCAGTGTAGTCCTCAGTTTTTAGTTTAAAGTTCTTGAATCTCAGCATAATCGTCAAGAATCTTATCATCTTATTATAAGAAGAGAATTTTCCTAAATATTTTAAATGCGTTTTCTCATCTTCGTTCAACAATGAAACTTGAGCTGACTTCTTTAGCTCACCACTTACTTCATTCTCGTCAACTTTACTAGTCAATATCGGCCAGTTATCACTAATCTGGCGAAGCCAATTGGGCCCCTCCCACCAGCGCGAATCGAGCAGTTGCTTTGCCTGACAACCATGAGAAGGAAGATCAGCTGGATATAATTTGCTGGGCACGTATTTCCACAGCCATGAGGAAGTCAACTCTCTTATTTCGCGAACACGGTTTCAAACGAAAATTCCCCATTGTTTATCTCGATCAAGCCAGGCCAATACAGTAGTTGAATCTGTCCAGTAAAAATCTGCTATGTTTTCATAACCTAAAGCTTTCATGATTTCGCGATTTTGTCGACTCCCAATGCATGCAGCTAAACGTTCCAAACGCGGGACAGACATATTCTCCGGAGCGACTCGCGATTTGGCTTCCAGTAGTTTTGACTCGACACCGTCTTGGTTTTCTACCCGTAAAAACGTGACCGTAGCATATGCTAGCTTACTAGCGTCACAAAAGTTGTGTAAAGAAAGATCTCCTGACCCAAATTTCCTCGGAATTTCAATTTCGTGCGAATAATTCAAATTATTTCGCCATTGCAAAAACTCCTTTCTGACAGATTCCTTAACGGGCACATTCCAATCGAATTTATCTTCATGTAACCTCTTCAATATTAATTTAGGAAGTAGCTTCACGGGGCAGGTGAAACCTATGGGATCAAAAACTTGATGTGCTGCAGAGAGAATTGACCTTTTAGTGATTATTTTGTCACCTTTATCTTTTAAAAGGGACGTATTAATTGAAATTGTGTCGTGTTCTTTATTCAAAGAAATTCCGAGTACTAGTGTTTTTTTCCCCGATGGAATCGTGGGTAAACTCCCACCCTCGTAAATCAAAACCGTCCTCTCTCATTATATCTTCGGATACCGAGATAAACTTATTTAATTCTTCGGTGGATTCTACGCTTGTATTGCAATTGTCTACGTAAAACGAGTTAGACAATTTCTCAACAATTTCTTTCGACCAGTGTCGGTAATATTTATCAGTAACGGCTTGTTCTATATTCAAAAAATGGTACTCTAGAACTGCTCCCAATATAAAAGGACTGCACGTAAGACCAAATACTCCCTTGTGTCGAAAAAACTACTACTACTAGCTATTACCGCGGGTAGTGTCACGCCTACCCTGAAAGGGAAATGGCTTAATGGTATACTTACTAAATGGTATACCGCGATATCGTATTCTCGGAATCTTGATAGGGACGCTCATACAAACTCGATTAAATTTTGACCTTTTTCGAGACATTGGTTTAAAGTGGGAAAACGCTTTTCACTCACGGACGCATCAAAAACCGGTCTAATTTTAGTGTTACTCTCTGGTGCTCTCTGGCTTGACAAAATGACGATGAGGCAAATAATGAGAAAAAAGATTCAGCTCATTTTCCGGTACAAGCTCTATAATTCCTTCTTCAACCCATTCCTTAAAGACCTTATAATATTTGTCAAAAACACCGTCTTTTTCTAATTTTTTTACTGTACTATTTAACCTCGTTGTAGCTAAATGAAAATTACTCGACGTCGGTGCATGATCTTTAATCCAAGGCAAATCAACGGAATAACGGTTAAAATCATTTCAAGAAACTGTTTTCAAACCATTTTCTTTTACAATTGCTTCCTGTAAACTCCGATCCAAATTTTCTTTGGGATCTTCAACGCAGAATTTTTTAGTCAAAAAGGACTTAAGCTGAGTTGCTGGACAAAAGAAAATAATATGAAGTTGCCCCGGCAACGACTCAAGAGAGTCCTGAAAAAATAAGGCTTTTCTCGTTAGTAAATCAGTCACTCGCACCGAGTAAAGAAATTGTCACTGGTTGAATAAGTATTTTGAATTATCAATGGTAAACCAGTTATTTTCCGACTTTAACTGGGTGAACCAGTAAGTGACTTAACTACAACATCTTACGCTTGAAAGTGGTGAGGCCCCTTGCTAGTTAGGTTTGACTTTTAACGACGCGACACGCTGACGTAATGACGGGCCTTCAAACAGATAGTCGCAATATATTAAATCCTATTATGTTGCAGCCCATTCTTCATTTACTGTTGCGAGAGTAGAGTGGGGTTTTCAAAATATAATTTTGTGAAGGTTATCACAAAAGTGATAAATAATAAGTGCCGCACGTAACTAGCTGACGGACGATAACGCGTACGACCAGATGAATGTTTGTACTGAGCAGCCAGTAAGCATCACTGATTAAACCAGTGACGGAATTCCACTAAGTGAACCAGTGAAATCTCACTGATTGTCAGTTACGCACTTCTTGCGTAATAAGTGAAGATGCAAACACGTTTCCTTCAATATTTCTTCGACTCCAAATATAGAGCATGGTCGATCGAACAAAAACAACCAATTTCCGAATTCGAAAACAGGCTTAAAAAATTATTATTTGCAGACTTTCAAAGTTTTTTTCTATCATTTCAATTTTTTTAAATTTATTTGCGGTATCTATATTCCTATGATTAAGTTTTATTTTTGGTGCCCATGTAAACAAAAAAATATTTTTGAACTTGAGGTTGTTCTTGGGATTTAAATGAACTACAAACATTGAAGAAAGTAGTTTCATTTGACAATGATTTCAATATTTCAAAAATGTGTAGTGTTTCCAGTTTTTATTTCCCATTTATATTTTGTGTGAGTTGATTTGGATCCCAAGAAAGCCCACAAGTGCCAGATAATTAAATATATGACGTTTAAAAATATGATGTTTAAAAAATGAAATGAATAATTTAAAAAAATGTTTCTATAGGTGCAAAAAAGGTCAATTATAGGGTTATATTAATAGTATATTACATCACAAG
Organism: Andricus curvator; assembly: GCA_932195095.1. Classification (NCBI taxonomy): domain Eukaryota; kingdom Metazoa; phylum Arthropoda; class Insecta; order Hymenoptera; family Cynipidae; genus Andricus; species Andricus curvator. The sequence continues at coordinate 55,568 of CAKNYM010052906.1, forward strand.
CAGTGTTAGGCACGTCTTTACGGGTAGATCAATGTTTGCACGACGAGTTGTAAAACTGTGGCCATCTAGATTAAAATCGATCGATTCCACATTCAGTAAACTTCATGGGGATCCCAATGCACTTCTTTTGGACATAAAATGTTTTGAGGTTTCTAAAAATTTGTTTCTTTCGACCCAACCTAATATAGAGCCTTTCTTCATCAGGACGCCAGTATTGATATGCTGATTCAAGAGAATTTTCATTTTTCAGAAAATTTCCTCACTACTATTCTGCCGTCCTGATGAAGAAACTGCGTACAACTGCATTTAGATGCATTAACCATTTGTTTTAATGAATAGAGCATTTGCGATTTACCCAAGAACAGTGCTTTTCTTTTCAAAACCTCCCATACGCTAAAAGGAGCAGATGTAAACGAGTTTCATTGAATATCTCGTTCCACTCCAATTGAAGTAACCCGAGGTATTCAATGAAACGCGTTTACAACTGCATCTTTTAGCGTATGGGAGGTTTTGAAAAGAAAAGTACTGTTCTTGGGTAAATCGAAAATGCTCTATTAATTAAAACAAAACCAATGGTTAATTTCATATATTTACATAAAAAACTGTGGATATTCTAGATAATAATGCACAAAGTCGCCGAACTAAGAAACACAAATGCGCAGATGTCCTGCTGAGTCAGGAATCAATCTCCAAGAACTCAGACTTTCCTGATGACGAAATTTAATATCTACAATATTCGAACAATTAATAAATAATTAAAATATGATAAAATTAATAATTTATCATTATATTACAATTAATTGTTAAGTTTTGTTAATAAGAAATGTATCATTAATACAAAAGTAATCAATTTGATATTTTGATCATTCAAATCTTTGTATACCATTAAACCATTTCCCTTTCAGGGTAGGCGTGACACTACCCGATTCGGGTAGTGTTTCTAGGTTTTTCTTGTAGTTATAAATAACTACAAGTGTGGGCTCACCACACCCACGATGTGCCAACAGCACTCATGTCAGTATTCTTGAATGGTCACCCATCCAAGTACTAACCGCGTCCAACGCTGCTTAACTTCAGTGATCTGACGAGAACTGGGTTTTTCAGCGTACAAAAAAAGTACAAGTACAAAAGTACAAAAAAAGATAAAATACTGTAAAAATTTGGTCAAATTATTAGTTGCTTATTAAAATAATTTAATTTCACGTATAAAATACTTATAAAATGTTTAAATGGTTTTTATTTTCATTTTTCAGTTCACAAATTCGAATTCTGAAGAAAAATGTCTATTTAAAAAAATGTATTTTAAATTACGGCGTTTACAACTTTGTCAGAATAATATTTTCAAACTGTATAAAATGTTAAAATATTAACACCTAACGTTAACATTTTCATTTTTTAACCCTCAAAGTTATCCCCTCTCCGTGATAATATTTTTGCACGAAAATTTTTTTGGATATACTTTTTTATATCCTTTATAAGATAAAACTAGTTAATATATATATATATATATATATATATATTTAATTTTAACATATGAAAAAAAATTAAAAACCAAACAAAAAATTGAAAAAATGACTCACGATTAAACAAGGCAGGGTCTAAAAGACGCCAGGGATAACTTTAAAGGTTAAATTAAGAAATCATAACTCAATGTATATCATTATAAAATAACAATTGAAAAATTGTGTTTTTGTATTTTTACAACAATATTTATACATTTTTTTCTCATCTTCATTTACTACAAAATCATTCCAGTGAATATTTCAAAACCTTGTGAAATTTTCTGAGAATTTTAGAACGAAAAGTTTAGCAATAATTACAATAAATTGTTTTAATGTCAATAAACGGTTACGATTGTCTTTAAATGGTGATAATGCATTATTTATATTTTTATAAATAAAAAAATGTAGATGTGCTTTTTTACCAGGATCGGCCGTTCAAAGTGACCCTTGAATCCTGGTGAAGAAACTTAACATGTACATGTGCTATTTGATATTAAAAACTCAGCCTGCAGAAAAACCAAAATCCTCATGAAAAAAACCACATTTGCACAGATGTGTTTTTTTATAAGGATATGAGAACTAAGACTCTCCAAAATCCTGGAGATCGTGTAGATATGTTACATTTTTGTCCAGTTGCATTGTTTTTTTGTCAGCAATTCTCAAAAATCGATGTAGATATGCTAATCAAGACCTCATTATTTTGATATTCAATTATAATTTTTAATAATGATTAACATAGTGAAATTTGTCTTTTCGTAATATATCCAACGATATAAAAAACTCGTTTCTGATGAAAATGCAGTTGTATAGTTTCTTTATCAGGAGGGCAGTATTGTTGCTGAATGATATTTGAGAAGCTTCTCTGAATACCGTCGTCCTGATGAGAAAAATATACAACTGCCTTTTTATAAAAAATAAGTTTTTAATATCGTTGGATTCGTTAGGAAAATACGAATTTAACTATTCTAATCATTATTAAAAATTCTATTTGAATATCGAGATGATTAAGTCTTGATTAGCTTATCTACAGCGATTTTCGAAAATTCCGAGGAGAATTCCTGATGAAACAATATATCTGCACTAAAGTGTAGCATGTCTACAAATATTTCAGGATTTGGGACAGTCAGAGTCCTCAGATAATTTTATAAAAGCACATCTACATTTTTTTGTTTTTAAAGCAATATTAATTATAGTTGATGAATATTATAATCTTGATTAATTAACATGAATAATTATAAAAATATAAATATTACATCATTAACCTTTTAGAGACCATCGCAACTGTTTGGTAATACTGAAATTTTTTTATTGTTTTAAATAATTCTTATGCTCTTCATTTTTAAATTTTGAGAAAATTTGACAAGGTTTTGAAATATTCACTGGAATGATTTATTCGTAAATGCAGATAAGAAATAAATTTAGAAATATAAAAAGTAAATTTTTCGATTGTTTTTTTTTTGTAATGCTATTTATTCAGTTAAGATTTTTCCAATTAAAGAAATGAAAATGTAAACATAAGGTCTCAGTATTTTTGAATTTTATTAAAATGTTATTCTGACAAAGTTGTAAACAATTGCAAGTAATATTTTAAAGATTTGAAATTTAAAAACTCTACCCCAACCCGCTGGTCTTATTTCAAAATCAACCTTTTTTAAATAGATTTTTTTGGAATCCGTATTTGTAAACTACAAAATAAAATTCAAAACCATTCAAACATTTCATAATACGTAAAAAATGTCAAGCTAAATTCAGTAGAATCTGTTGAATTCACATAATAAATATCTCCTTTGATGAATATTATAATTGGTGTTAAAATCTCTTGTTATGCTTGAGAATCATAAGGTGTGTTAATGTATCATTAACTTAATGATACAGTTAATCGAAATTAAATGGTTTTAATGAGCAAATACGATTTTGACCAAAGTCTGTACACTATTTTATTTTGTACTTATTCAAAGATTTGAATTATCGAACTGAATACTTTTGTATTAATGATATATTTTTTACTAACAAAACTTAACAATGAATTTTAATTTAATTACAAATAATTACTTTCGCCACAATTTTATTATTTATTAACTGTTGGAAGATTGTAGATGTTAAGTTTTTTCATCAGGAAAGTAGGAGTTCTTGGAGGCTGATTCCTGACTCAGAAGCACATCTGCACATATATGCTTCTGAGTCAGGATTCTCGGTCACTTTGTGCATTAATATCAAGCATATCTACATCTTTGCATATGAATAATTGAAATGAACCATTTTCTTTATTTTACCGAATAGAGCTGGTGTGATTTACCGAAGACCGGAACTTTTCTTTTTAAAAACTATCATACGCTTTTATTGAATATCTCGGTTCGCTCAAAATGCAGTTGTATAGTTTCTTCGTCAGGTTGGTAGGAATAATTCAATATCGAAAATGCGAAAATGAAAATTGAGAATAAAGGGGAAAAAATGCGAAAGGAAAGGAAAGGTTGAGGAAGCGAGATGGAAGGATAGACGGACGGACGGACAGGAATATAAGACAGTTATTTACGAGGCAGCGACGTGGTATAACGAGCGTCCACGAGGCCAACAGACCACGAAGCGGCGCGACACCGATCTGTTCAGGGCACCTCATGAAATTCTGCGTAACAAATATGATTGCCACGAAAGTCCGAGGGTCTCTTTGAAGCTCGTTCCTTTCTCACGCGAAACGATGCGTCGACGAATGTCATTCCACGATTCACAACCCTGGACTTTCTCTCTTTGGTTCGGTTCGGCTCTTTCGAAGTTCCGCTCATAGACCATTCAATGCGAAATCTCATCCTGTCATAATAAAAGAGACAATTATAGAAGATAGGTTGACTCTTATTTTATTTCTCGTAACAACTCGCTCCTTTATTTCTATGAGATCCGAGATTGTATTCAAGATTAAATCTTTTATGCTTTCTTGATTTTATGTCCGACGTGAATCTTGTCTTTATGCCAAACTTGATAGTTCTTTGATATCAAATTTAAGTGGAATAAATATTTAATTTTTAAGAACTTTAACTCTTCGAGGAATAAGTATTAAATTATGAGGTAATAAAACGGTTTTTTCTTATAGTTATCTCATTCTCGCTAGTGCACAACTAAGTAGCAGAAAGATGCTTGTCTTCAATGATTTCTATCATTTCTTGAAAAGCGTAATTAATCTTTATTCATAACTTCTTCGCATTCCTGAGTTGATTTTATGATTGGAATTCTGTGACTACCAACCTCGGTTCTGAAAGTTTTCACATGGTTTTATGAGAGTCGTTCTCCCGTTGGGGTCTAGTGTGGTTTCATTCATTCATTATTCTTACCTGTGACTATAATTATAAGTTAACGCAATCTCCCGTAGGATTCATCTCGGCTCAGGTAAATTTCATGAGTCTTTTTTTCTTTATGATTTTATGATCTTTTAGATAATTTATTCGGCAGAGCTGTTGTAAACTGTGGTCACTGGTGGCTGAAGTATAATTGATATAATTGATTGAATTAATTTCGGGTTGATAATGTCTATTACAGATTTGATCGGGAGGTGTGAGATAAAAATCTTTCGGTATAATCTGCTCGTAAGTATTATGTAAGAAGCAGTGTTAGTTTTATCGTAATATCTATGTATTCATGAAAAAGGTAGCTTTTGATTGATAAAGATGTTTTCTCAGGTAAACTTAATCAGTCAATATTTGGAGTTTGACATTTTTTATGATTTTGCTTGTTTGGAGAAATTTGAATCTTTCCCACGGGTTTGATTCGATTAAAATTCATAACTGATTCCTTTGTAGAGCTGCGGTTTCCGAATATGCTGGAGATTATTTATGGACCACCCTGAAATACTTTTTCTACTTAAATCAGCTCAGCAGATGACAAAGTATATTCCGTGGGATTCAATACTTAGGTTTATTTTAAAAAATTACGAGTAATCAGAGAAATTTGTTTATTGAATCAGAAAAATTGTTGTCATTTAAACAATAGACTATGGTTATTATATAGACAATTAAATATTTGCTTAACACAAACTTTTGTAGCCAGGAGAATTTACTTTGCATTAAATCTAACTTATATCTCAAGCAACCAAATATACGAAAAATTGTTTAAAAATAAAGTTGGATCATTTAAAAATGTTACATGAAGAGACCTTTTATTTTTTTATTATATGAAGGGTCCTGGACATAAGGAGATAAGGGCAAAACCTGACTTTTTCGGGAAACATAATAAACAGTTTAACTTTAAAGAATCTAATGGTCTACTTTGGTAAAGTTTTCGATTTTCGTCCCATTTTAAAATCTTACAAATCACGGAAAATACAAGTTAACTTAATTTTGATCAAGTGATGACATTCTAAACTTCCCGAAACATTAAACCGCTTTTTCTCGTACTTCATTTTTTTTAACGGTAGCCACGATAACTAACGAACGGATGCTTCAAATTGCTTCAAACTCACAGATATTGCGTAAAAAATTTCTCTATCACTTTAAGCAGCAATCAGATTTCTAAGAGAAATTTGTCTTATTTTGTAAGCAAAAAACTAACCATTCTTTAATTCAATTTTCACGTTCTCCAAGAAAAATGTGCGCCATTTATACAATTTTGAACTTTTTTGGACGATGTTTGGTTAGTTCAAAAGTTATATTCATTTACTTCAAGATGCACATAATTTTTTCTTCAGACCATTCCGACGTGTCCGAATGAAAAGGTTCCATCTCGGAGGGAGCAAATGAAAAGGTGCTAACTCGCGTGGAGAACTCTTGAACCTTCTAAATCCCATATAAATTGTATTGGGAACATCAATGCCCTCAACTCTGTAGCACCTTTTCATTTGGTCTCCACGAGTTAGCACTTTTTCATTTGATTTCTCTCAGATGGAACCTTTTCATTTAGATAGGTCGATTTTTATTACCTGAAGAGTGGCTACCATGGACGTGTAAACGAAAAAATAAAAGTTGCAAAAAAGCTATTTGTGAGCAAATTTTAAAATTTTTTCAACTTATTTAATTGGTATTTATGGTTCATGATTGATTTATTTAATTCGGGCGCGGGAGATGATGAGAGCCCTCATTGTGCCACACCCGTGTTTTATTTTTAAGGCAATACATCGAATCTGGGCCCCTTCACCGAGTTAGGTCTCGATACATTTTGTTCTTTTCAACGATCTGGAAAAATGCCTCTCGGATGTCCGGCGTACCCCATAGCACAGTGAGTGACGCGGACCTCTTTGCACAGCAAAGTGAGCCTCATCCACTCTGCCACCCGGCATGGCAGCCTCACTAGGCAGGCCATAGAGAAGGCGGTCAGATTTGGATTTAATGCCATAGAGTGTTATGTAAGTTTATATGTGTGTGTGTGTGTTCATTACTCAAAATTGACCAGCGACCACCGAGTGATGGACGCCTCAACATGCAACCCATTCGCAAGGAGATCGCTAAATCCTTTCCGAATCTTCTCAAAGTCAACTACTGACCCCCAAGCAATTTTGCCCTCGGCATGGAGCCTCTTCTTTGGCAGGTAACTAGTCTACTTTAAGGGGATCTAGAGGTCCCGGCATTAGTTACTGAAAAAATTAGTTAAAATAAGAAAATCAGTTCTTTTACTTTTCAATTCAAAGTCACATTAACGAACTTCCTGCGATTGTACTAAAAAGATTGTCATGAATGTATAAAAACTCGAAAGCACATTTCACTGTGTTAATCATCTGTAATAACTTTATGTGAAATTTTAAGTTTATATTACGTGTAAATATCTGTTTCTTATGTGTAAAAGTGAAATCAACTAAATATTATTAAAAGGATGATTTTTTCAATTCTAAGATGCCTTATAGATTTAAATAAGAACCTACGTATCATTAGAGATTTGCCTAAAAATTGAAAAAAAAACTTTCTACCCTTTAGAGAGTGTTTTTTACCATTTAAGGATAGTACTCAATGTACTTTGATAGTATTCAATACTACCAATGGCCATGCCACGCTGAAAAAACCAGTTCTCGTCAGATCACTGAAGTTAAGCAGCGTTGGGCGCGGTTAGTACTTGGATGGGTGACCATTCGAGAATACTGTGTGCTGTTGGCATATTATGGGTGTGGTGAGCCCAAACTTGTAGTTATTTATAACTACAAGAATAATATCCACCTAGAAACACTACCTGAATCGGGTAGTGTCACGCCTACCCTGAAAGGGAAATGGCTTAATGGTATACTCTATTTTGCATTAGTTTGTATAAGGTTATTTTAATTAAGTTCCAGACTCATTTTTTGACATCCTAATAAAAAATTACTCACTTTCACCAAAAGACAGTATTTTACCATTTTTTTATTAAGGGTGGTTTAAAGGGCGAAACCCAATACTGACATTTTTTGAACATTATTTTTAAAAATTATAAAATATTTAAGTAATATTTATGAAGTAATCCTGGAAATTTACTTCTGAGAAATTGTATGAGGAACTGTGAACACAGAAAAAACTGGGGTTTCTATTAGAACCAATTTGTGGTTCCAAAGTTGCAACAAAAAGGAACCTCTCTCGCTGAAAAGGAACCCAAAATGATAAATGGTTTCTAAATGAACCCAAAATATAGATTTAAATGGTTCTAATAGAGCCTTTTTGTCACTTCTGCCTTGAATCACTTCAAAGATTTTACAAGTTAATGATGCACATTTTGCTTTATAATTCGAATTAAATAATATTGCACTGGAAAAAATTTAATGAAGAAACTAAGATCACAGACATGAGTCATTCTTGAAAGGAAGATATCGCACATGAAATGTGACAGTTTTTAAGGTTAAGTTGAAAATCCGATGTTTTCCATTCAATTTAATTTGTTTTAAAAAAGATTAAAAAACGTTGGTTAATATTTATCTGTATGACTATTCATAGTATTTATTGATTTCAAATAGGCCCGCGCTTTTCGGCACATGCGCAGTTGAAAACGTCGGCACCCGCCGATGGCCATCTATCGGATATCAACAAACTAAAAAGGAACCCTTAATAAGAGTTCCTTTAGAGCCTAAGTTCTAAATGATCCCAAGTTTTACTTGAGCCGCAACATGACTGAACCCTCTGTTTTTTCTGTGAAAGAAGCAAGTATCGTTTTGAGCCCTGAGGGGTAGTTTTTGAAAATTAAAGGTAGTATTCTATCCCTGGCATACATTTCAAGTTTGAGGAGGCCAGTTTCAATTATTCAAGGCCGAAGATACATATTGAAGGTGTATAAAAAAGAAACTTATAAAGCAACACCCTACAGGGGGTGGTTTTTTCTCTTTTAAGGGTAGCAATCCGAATAAGATTAGGGTAAAATTATTTTCAGTCATGTCTACTATAGTTTTTTATCATAAGCCTCAGTTGTGACATGACGCAGATGTGACATGCCGTAGATGTGACATGCCGCAGGTGTGTCTTGCCGCAAAGAGACTTGCCGCATGTGAGATGATAGGGACCCAAACCATTTTAATGCCGGGGATAATTTTTCTTTCAAAAACTTCAATTTTTGCATTTTTCTCGCTTATTTTTTCACTGGAATTAACTTAATGTACTATAATATTTGTTGTAGACAAAATTTGAATATAGCTTTTGTAAAAAGTATTAGAATGGACTAATAAAACTATTATTGATAAATACCCATTTTTCAGTAGAAACCACCCCCCCCCCCTCCAGTCACATATTCGTAGACAATTTTTGTTCTCATTATGAATGGATTCGGCCTATAATACTTATTTAAAACTAAATTTATGAGTAAAATATTGATTTGGTACATCAAATTCTCAAAAATAAAAATCTTTCAGAAGAACTTCCTTGGGTTCCAAAAATAATTTTTTAACTTCAGTCCCAAAACAACCGATCAAAACCCGATGGATTTTCAGAAGACTCAAACGAAACTGGAAAAGAAAAAGGAGAAAAAAATAAAAGAGAAAAATTGACAGGTCAAAACTGGGCCCCAGTCGAATATTTATTATGAGCGTCGATCAGATGAATCGCCAATCGATGCCATTCGAGCTGGACACCCCGCGACGTTCGGTTTGACATGACCTAACAAATGGCTGTTTTACCGTCGGGAGAAAATGAAGCGAGCATGACGAGTTGATTTTCGGTCTACAGGGCGCTGCAGAAGAAAGAGGAGTGATAAGGTGAACCGCGAGGGGGACAAAGCAATGCTTATTCTGTGGGGTTATATATGGGGGGGGGGAGGAACGAGGAGACACTCCTACGCCAAGGGAACACGAGCCGAGAGGTGTTACTTGTCAGTCCTCGCCCTGAGGCAGTGACAGCCATAGTCAGGAATTAGCATGGGATAATGGGACGAGGTTGGTACCCCTGCGGGGGCCAATAAGCAGCAACGAATTCAGTTTAAGGAGAAACAGGAACAGTCACTCCACCAACAATCCGAATCCAAAATACCTCTGAGTCACACAGATGCGTCTGTAGTTTTTTTTCGGGTTAACGAATATGGAGACTTCTTGATAATTTATCGATGTCCCCTCTGCGACCCTGAGACTTAGATAATGGTAACTGGACCAAGATACAAGACAAGAGCAGGTCGTTCCTTTTTGAAAAAAAATTAACTGTTTAGTGTTTCGACTCGAATTTGTATGTCTTCTGTTAGCAGACTTGAAGAATGTTAAATGTTGATGAGTACAAGGTTGAAGATAAAAGGTAAGAGACAGAAGAAGAGTCAGAGTTTCTTAAAGACTAATCAAGTTTTTACATATCTTTGAAGATATTTGAAGTTCTATAAAGACTGATATAGTTGGAAAAGATTCGAGCTTTAAGTTCTATTAGATCTTACTTGTGTTCCATGAAATTATTGGCAGTTCTTGAAGTCCACTACCAGTCTAGAATAAAAATAAAAATTTCAACGAGAAACTAAAGTTTCGTAGGTGAATTATAATATTACCAAGATTTGGCTATTTGAGGCTAGTAATTTTTGTTTGTCAGTAGAAATTATTCTCAAGATGTAACAGAAACATCATTTTGGTGGCAGCAGTAGGATACGAGCCCACTCTAAAAACACTGGCGGTAAAGAGTATATACTACGTATAATACAAATTTATAAATTCAAAAAAAGACAAGAGCTAAATTATGTTTTTTGCCTATAAGTTTCCTAAAATTAATCCCCGTGAAATTCTTTGACTCTATTGAAGTAATTTAAGTTCAATCCCATGAACTGTTTCAAAATCTACTCGAAAACTCTCGAACTTCTTAAGAATCTCAAACTTATCAATATTTCGATCTTTCCAATTTACATCTATTTCAAAAAGAATTGTAGAAGGACGCAAACCGATGATAAATGAAAAAAATATGAAGAAACTGGTGAAGATTAACTGTCAAGATAGAGATAAAGATAAAGATCGACATGATATTTTGGTAACAGGATGAGTTTTGTAATTACACTTCCTAGATTTGAATGCTAGGAAAATAACAATATTTCACTTTCTTCCGTTCCAACGAGGTGCACTGGTCAAATAATATTAATATATCTTCTTTATTGCGAATGTAAAGTGGTGATTTATGCGCATACATTACTGGATTCCTGCATCGTAATACGGTACACGGAAAGCTTTTGCAGAAATTCGAGGCCAGCTGCTGAAACTCTGTTAAGTATATCAAACTTGACAACCGCCCACGTTAGACATCAGAACTGACAAAATTTGGTGGTTGATTCGAGATCAGCAGATATATTCCCAGGATGAATGGAAATCTCCTACCTGAAAAATATAGATTTCATCTGGTAGACCATCCGGATTCCGATAATCCGGCATAATTCCATCAGTCGCATTCATGTCTCGACGTCTGCTTCGAAACCTGTTGTGTTCTAATTCCCTTTAATCGACTGATTTATAATATGTCGCCCAACGTTGACACCTTTCACGTGACAAGTGTATAAGCTGTTAGCGAAGATTAAACAAATCCCTGACCTAGAGAAGTGGAACCATAATTATCAAGGAGTCAAAGTTGTGGTAGCCTTTTTCTAGAGTAAACAAATCTCGTATTAATAAGTGTAATAATATATAGAACATATCTTCTGAACATTCAAGGAATAGCTGAGAATTAGGCTATTCAATTTTTTGGAAATTCGTTTGCTGTCTCCGGCGGCATTCATTTAAATGCCAAAAATAGAAATGTTCACCAAAGAGCCAAATCGGTAAACATATTTATCCATTGCTAAATTCACTTAAAGTTTTCGATAAAATTAAAATGGGAGAGATTTCTGAAAAAATGTAAATCTACATACATTCCTAAGTTTTCATTATAAATAATCATAAAAACAGAAAATAAATCTGTATAAGATGCTTAAAATATCTTTACTTTGCAAAACTTTAAAATTTGAACATCCAAGTTGCAAAATTGCGGCGAATTAGATACTGCTCACCAGTAAAGATAATCGACAATTCGCCCACTACTGACTAAAGGTTTGAGAATGTCTAAGAAAAAACTATGTCTAGAAAAAAGAATAAAAAGTAGCAGTAACAATTTTTTTATTGATTTGGCCACAAATCCTTTTACAATTTTTTAAGGAACCAAAAAGAAACACCGGTAGCAGCGGTAAGTCAATATTTTGGAATGGCTTTTTTGGAAATATAAAATATGTATCTGGCCGCCATCAAAAATTATTTTAAAAAATTGTATTTCGAAATAATTAGTAACTGTTGTAAAAAATATTTCTCTGGCCAAGATCTTCGATTTCTGTAACGAATTTGTAATGTCTAGGACCAGCATTTAACATATACCGGGTGTCCAAAAAGTCCCGGGACGACTGAATATTTCCTCAGGTAAGATATTTTTCAGGGCGGTCAAGGTCATTCTTGAAGGAACTTTCAACAAGGAATTCAATGGTGACCTTTATTTTGATCTTGACCATGACCTTCACGGTCATTTCAAGGTCAAATTGATTTTTTTAAATGGGAACCTCTATTTTTGACCCCGGGAACTGAGAGAGCGGAAAATTTTACGTCCAGATATGACCTTGACAAATCGAAAATTTGACCTGGAAAGGTCAGGGCAAGGTCAAACAACGTGCAGCAGGATGACTCGACTGGCATGCATTTTTGAAGAAAATGTCCTGTTGAAGGTTCTGGTCATAGACAAGGTCAAAGTCACCAATCGATCGGGAGTATAAAATGCTACAACTCTTGCGTTGAACATTTTCTTCATAAATGCATGCTGGTCGAGTCATCCTGCTGTACGTTGTTTGACCTTGCCCTGACCTTTCCAGGTCAAATTTTCGATTTTTCAAGGTCATATTCAGCCGTCCCGGGACTTTTTGGACACCCTGTATAGTGCTTGAAGATAAACTTGACTTTATAACAATGGTTTTTGGGCAATTGCATTCCAAGGGTGGAAACAAAAGATTTTTTTTTATTTCATTGCTTTCACTTTTGCTTTCACATCTTGGATTGTTTTAGAACTTCGGATGCTTTGGATCAAGTACATTTTGAAGTCAAAGTGCTTTTTCTAGCGAAGTTTGCAAATATTTCCTTGAAAAATTTGAAATTGAGTTATTTTTCACACATTTAATTAACCGCCATCTGAAATCTTTTCAAAACTTTGGATTTTTAGGTCCACTAACCACTTAACAATTTTACGATATTGCACAATTTCTGTCATGTTATAATTTTATAGGAAAATTTCTCGTTTCTACGACTGTGGGTAATTAATCTTTTTTTTTTAAACTTGGAATAGAACGTTTTGTTTTTCGACTATTAAATAATTTATGTTAGTCGAAGCAAACGATTTACAACACGGCAGTGTTCATTCGAGGCGTGAAACATTTAATTGAAATATGTCATCTAGTTCTGAGAAAATTAAGGAAGAATTTTCAGTTAGAAGAAGCAATCAGCAAAATAGATTTGTAGCTATTGATTAGCAAACAAAATTTCAAAAAGGTTCAAAAACTTGCAAGAAAAACTACAAAAAGAATTATTTCTTCAATACACAAAATTTTGAAGAATGACATTGTAATATATCATTTTGTCACAATGTTTATTGGACATATTCGTCATAATGGCTTCTGTACCTTTTGGAACGCCATTTTTCAATTGTCTTTTTGAATGATGTGAACATGAATGAGGAGTGGGTTTCGGCACGAAAACAACTTTTTTTTTCTCACATTACGAATTCGAGAATTCGATGACATCTGTTCTGGAAGGGTCGACACGGACTGACATTAGGAATTCTCATTACTGTACCCTTTCGTGTCCAGGCCTGCTGCAGGAGGATGACGAAGACTCTAGGATGACATCTTCGACGACACCTGATGATCGTCAACGCCCCTTCAACACCTCGTTCCGCTGTCGCGGATGGATCGCCTTGTTGTGGTTGTCGAAGCGACATTCGATGGTACAACACTCCCACATTCTCCAATGACGAGCCCAGATCATGCTCCTAGATAGTGCACCGGGTACGACGGCATCAGCCTTTCGCCTAGAGAAAGATAAGGCGTCAGCAAGAATGACATTTCGTCGAACTTAGAAGGCTTGATGTGTGTGAAGCTCATACACCTGGATCTGATAAATCGCGAGTTTGGCTCTTTAAGCTGAAAAAAAGTCACTTTTGATATTGATATGATTGATATTTTTCGTTTAGATACTATGATTTTTTAGAAATTATCATTTGGGAAGAAGAGATAAGTTCAGAGTAGGAGGTTATTTCAACGAAGGGTGGTTAAATTTGTTTCTTTCTACAATTGAAAGAGAAGGTTGATATTTCAGAAAACTATAATGAACTTCAATTTCAAAAGATTTCCAAATATTTAAAAAATTTCATAAACCGAAATTAATTTAAAAATTACCCTGCAATTAAAGTAAAGGTTGCTGGGATTGCAATAAATATGAATATGAATATGAAAGTGTTCAAAGATTTCAAAGATATGAAGATTTCAGAAATTTCACAAAGACTTCAATGATTTAAAAAATGTTTACAAAGATTTCACGCAATGAAATTAATTTGAAAATTATACTGTAATTATTGAAAAAACTGGTGAGATTTTAATAAATATGAATATGAATATGAATATGGAAGAGTTCAAAGATTTCAAAAATTTCGAAATGTTCTAAAGATTTCAAAAGATTTCCAAAGATTATTCAAAGATTTGAAAGATTTCACGAGAATTAAAAATATTTCACAAAGATTCCACAGCTTTCACAAATATTTCAAAGCTTTCCCAAAAATTTCAAATATTTTACAAAGATTTCAAAGCTTTCATAGAAATTCAAATAATTTTACGAGAATTTCAGAAAAATTGAAAGATTTCATACATTTTCAGGATTTCACAAAGATCTTACCAAGATTTCAAAAGATTGAAAACATTTTAGAAAGATTTCATAAGATTTCACAAATATTTTAGGATTTTACGAGAATTTAAAAGATTTCGCAAAGATTCCAAAGCTGTCACAAATATTTCAAAGTTTTTCCAGAAATTTGAAAGATTTCACGAGAATTTCAAGAGATTTCAAAGATTTTACAAAAAGTAAATAATATGAAAATTACCCTGTAATTACTGTAAACACTGCTGGGATTCCAATAAATATGAATACGGATATGAAAGTGTTCATAGATTTCAAAAGATTTCAAAAGATTTCACAAATATTTCAAAGACTGCACGAAAGATTTCAAAAAGGTTTAAAATATTTCACTTATAATTTGAAAGATTTGACATCAATTTTAATAATTTCAATAATTAAAAAATATTTCATAAAGATTTCACAAAGATTCCCAACGATTTCGAAAATTTTCAAAGATTTTACAAATACTTGAATGATTTAAAATTTTTTTACGAAGATTGCGAAGATTTCACAGAAATTTTAAAATATTTAAGAGATTTGACAAAGATTTGAATGATTTCACAAATGTTTTAAATATTCTGAAGATTCTAAGAATTTCATAAAGATTTCAATGATTTCACGAGCATTTAAAAGATTTTATAAATATTCAAAAGATTTCACGAAAATTTCAAATCTTTTTCAAAAAATTTTAAGATTTCACAAGAATTTAATAAAGACAAAATTTTCAAAACATTTCAAAAGATTCATAAGATTTTACAGAGTGTACTAATTAGTAAACAATATTTCTGTAATCACTCTAAATTCTGCTGTGGTTTCAATAAATTATGGATGTGAATATGAATATTGAATATGAAAATGTTCATAGATTTCATTAATTTTAAAATATTTCAACATTTGCACCGAGAATATCATAGATTTCACCAAAATTTCAATGATTTCAATCATTAAAGAATATTTAATAAATATTTCAAAGATTTCACAAAAAATCCCAAAGATTTCTCAAAGATTTCAAAGCTTTCACAAAGATTCAAAAGATTTCACGGGAATTTTAAAGATTTAACAGAGATTTCAAAAATGTAAAAAGGTTTTACCAAGATTTCAAAGATTTTACAAAGATTGGAACAATTTCACAAAAATTTTAAAGATTTCATGAAAAAATTTGCAAGATTTCAAAATGATTTCAAAGATTAAAGAGTTATCATTTAGATTTTAAAAGATTTAAAACTTTTTACAAAGATTTCGAAGATTCCAAAGACTACAAAGATTTTAAGGATTTCACGAGAATTGAAAAAATTTCACAAAGATTCCAAAGCTTTCACAAATATTTCAAAGTTTTTTCCAAAATTTCAAGGATTCCACGAGAATTCAATAAATTTCACAAAACTTTCAAAAGATTTTAAAAGATTTTACAGACTGTAATAAATAAAAAAATAACCCTATAATTACTGTAAATACTGCTGGGATTTGAATAAATATTAATATGAATATTAATATAGAATATGAAATTGTTCATAGATTTAAAAAGATTTCACAACATTTTTAAAGATTTTAGAACATTTTTAAAGCTTTCACAATGATTTCAAAGATTTCACCGAAAATTTGAAAGATCTCACCAAAATTTCAATGATTTCAATAATTAAAAAATATCAGATAAAGATTTCTATGATTTCACAAAGATTCCCAAAAATTTTTAAAGATTTTGCGAATATTTAAAAGATTTTTCAAAGATTTCAAAGCTCTCACAAAGATTGAAAAGATTTCACGAGAATTTTAAAGATTTAACAAATATTCAAAAGATTTTAAAAGATTTCACAAAGATTTTAATGATTTCACAAAAATTAAGATTTCACAAAGATATAATACTTTTCCTAGATTTCACAAAGAGTTCAAAAATTGTATAGATTTCCATGATTTCAATATGTTTGACAAAATTTTAAAAGATTACAAAGATTCAAAACACTTCACAATGATTTCAAATATTTCACAGTTTTCACAATGATTTCAAAGATTTTACAATGATTTCAAAATTTTTATCGAGAATTTCGAAGATTTCACAAAAAATCTAAAGATTTCACAACGATTTCAAATGATTTCTGTGGGAAAATATCTGTATAAAACAAGGCTTCTCGTCAACTTTTCAAATCCCCAATATCACTGAAATTATTGAACATTTTTTAAGCTTTAGGGCTTTTTGATGCACGTTTAAAGATTTGGCAAAGGCTTAAACGTGACGAAAAATAACCTGGAACTTTGAAGAACGGCTGTTGTCCTAATGAACGCGAAAAAATATATGAAATCGATATTTCACTATTTTTCCAAAGTCTATGATCAAGTCACTTAACATTTGACTTTTAAAAACAATAGTGATTATTAAAATCCTCTTTTAAAATTTTTAGCTTTTTTTTACACATTCAACCCTTTGTTAAATCTGCAAAGGTGCACCAAAAAATGTGTTGATAACTTCAGTACAAAATTGCAGAATTTATCTTCTAAAACGACCTCTAGAAAGTTGAAAAATGTTGAATAATTTTGGAGACATTGGCAATTTAAAAAGTTTGCGAAAACACCTACAATTCAAAAAGTGGTGAAAAATATCAATGTACCGTAATTTTCAGTGGGGAGTGTACTTGGTCTCTCTTCTAAATACAATCACATAAAAATTCAATAAACCATCATTTCGTACTTAATTCACCCATCCAAATCGGCGGGACACGTCTTTCCTGGCAACATAGATGCATCGCAGTTTGAAAATAGGCCCAATCAAAGGTGGAGAATCAGTTGTGCACGGAGGTGCTTGGGCGCCGGTGCGCTACCTCGGCGCGATAAATCATTGTTCACGCGGATTTGGCCGAGGCCGATCGTGCGCTGAATAAGAAGATCCTGATCGGTCGATCTGATAAGCGAATCATCGACGGCAAAGCGTCACGAACAATCCAAAGAATCTTAGGCCTAAAACTTCTTAGGGGTTTCACGTAATCACGCATCACCGATTGCCGCTGACCTTTAAACACAGTAGGGACTTCCGTGTAAGCCATTTAAAGAATCAGTGCAATTTTAATAATCCGAAGTGGGCATGAGATCTCGAGCTTCCGAAATCATAATTCAAGATGATTAGGCCCAGTTACGTGTGTGTTCGGGTCACGCGAGCACGCGATTCAAGCCAGACCGGAAGACCCAGCGGCGTCTCGGTTTCCCGGGAGCCCGAAATCGAACTGGAAGTCGATAAAGATTGGGCCTTGACCGTCTTCCCAGTGTGGGTGGACGTGTGAGAATCCGAGAGTGAGAGTCGAGAAGGCAATGGGATAAGCAACGTAATAAATTTCCTATAAGTAACGAATATTGATGTTAGAGAGTAGTGCCTCGTCTTCTTGGGGGTATATGAATACGGGGATACTAATCAGATTTGCATAACTATCGCTGTACCGGCGCACTCGGTAGCCGATCTGGTAAGTGTGCCAGGGCCGTGTCAGAATCGCTTCACTTCAGGCTACAAAGTATAGGGAAGAGCCGTTCGAAAATGCAGTCGATTTCACTTACATTTTTTTCAAAGATCGAAGACCTTTTCAAATAGTACTCATAATCAGGTTGTGTGTAAATTAAATTAATCGGACGAGAAAAATAAGTACAATTTTGTGGAATCAAAATTTTCTTTGACTAAATTAAGTAAGAAGGCAAGGTAGAGTTTACAATATTTGTCATTTGTAGTTACTCGGTTGGAGTCGGATGAAGTAAGTTGAAGTCGGCTGTACTCATTTAGTTCCACTTGTAATCAATCAACAAAAATTGTCCTCTGACCTCTGACATTTGAAATCTGACCTCTCACTTTTGATCCATAACGTCTGAGCTTTCAACTCTGATATCTCACCTGCGACCTCTGACCATTCAAATATGATATCTGACCTTTGACATTTTTCATTTAGTTCTGACCTTTAATATATAATGTCCTCCTTCCTACCCCTTTGTTCTGTATCTCTCTCTTCCGAAACCCTTTTTGGTGGGCGTTTGCCTTCTGCTTCTTTTGAATTATATTTTATATGTTATTCTGAGTTTCTTAAATTAGAACATTTTGACCACAGATTTTCAAGTCAGTTGATTACCAGAAGTCAGTTTAGGTCAAGCCAGACCGGGTCGGGTGTCGTGTTCAAGAACCAGCCCAAAAACGCGAAAGCTCGAACCGGCTTAAAAAACCCAAAAACTTGAACCGGCCCAAAACTTCAATTTTAAACTTTTTTAAATTTTCCGAAATGGTAAGCTACCATGAATTATCATCAAAGTTACCGGAAAAAGAGCGAGAATTTAAGGAAATTTTGAAATTGAACTTTCAAACCGGTTGGGTTTTCAGGTCGGGCTCGAATTTTTAAAAAATTTTCACATTCCTAGAAGGCAGTGAAAGTACACTGGAAACTAGATTTGTGCATGGTTAAGGTTATGGCCTTGGACAAAAATCCAAGGACTCCGAACATAAACAGGCGGGGCCGCAATAACGATTTCTGTTCGATTTGGAGGTATGATGCAACCTGATGCAACAAACGCGCTGACTGCGGCCCTCCTGCTGTCTGTCACGCTTGGCTGAGCAGCGCCTCCCCTCTCGGCCTCGTGGCTCCTTTCATCGCCAAATGTCGAGGACAATACATTCTAGGAACGCACAAATCCAGTTTACTGGAATCTAGGTTCCACTGTAACTTAGAGATATTTACAGTCAATTGAATTCAATTGAACTTGCACTTATTTGGAGACACTTTTAGTCACTTGTAGTTACATTTAATTACTTACAGAGAATGGAGTCGATGGAAGTCATGTGGCAATGAATGAGAATCACTTATAATCAGTTGTAGTTACTTGAAGTCCATTTAAGCCAAGTAAGTCAATAAAGTCAATTGAATTCAGTAGAAGTGAGTTGGAGTTTTTTGCAGTTACTTGAAGTCAATTCAAGTCACTTGTAACCACTTGAAATACATACCATTAAGCCATTTCCCTTTCAGGGTAGGCGTGACACTACCCGATTCGGGTACTGTTTCTAGGTGGATAGTTTCTTGTAGTAAATAACTACAAGTGTGGGCTCACCATACCCACGTTATGCCAACAGCACGCAGTATTCTCGAATGGTCACCCATCCAAGTACTAACTGGCCCAACGCTGCTTAACTTCAGTGAACGGACGAGAACTGGTTTTTTCAGCGTGGTATGGCCGTTGACTTGAAATACATGATGATTATAAAAGAGATATTGTATATAGAAAAATATATTAGAATCTGTATACCATTAAGCCATTTCCCTTTCGGGGTAGGCGTGACACTACCCGATTCGGGTAGTGTTTCTAGGTTGATAACTTGTAGTAAATAACTACAAGTGTGGGCTCACCACACCCACGATGTGCCAACAGCACTCAGTTTTCTCGAATGGTCACCCATCCAAGTGCTAACCGCGCCCAACGCTGCTTAACTTCAGTGATCTGACGAGAACTGGTTTTTTCAGCGTGGTATGGCTGTAATTGTTTATTTAACATTAGTTACTTGAGATTATGTATTTCTTCTTTTTCTTTAGAAAAAATCATAATCTTGATTCAATCTTTATCATTGGTAGCCTTTTTTTTCTTCATAAAATTATCTACAAATATATAGGGATTATTCTTATATAAACAGAGTTAAATTTACATGAAACAAATTGTTAATTGACTAATTAAATAATATCTAACTATCTACCTATCCAAGATATTACTTGTTTAAAAAAATAAAATTCAAGCGAAAGAAATTCTCAAATAACTGTTTTTAAATAAATAATTACATATTAAGCTATTTTGTTCTACATTACCCTTATATTTCTCTTTTAAAACTTATCATACACAACAATGTATTTTCCTCAATTTTATAAACTATTCAAAAAATTTGAAGTGAGATAAATGAAGGGTGTCACGGCATTACCAAACCATGTGAGTGCCACTTTTTTCCTAAACGCGTGTTATTGGCTTAAAAATGCTCTAAAATACCTTTGCACATTGTGGTGAAAAAAATTAAACTTTAAAATTGTTTTAAAACATTTATTTAAACACTTAATTTAAATAGTTAAGATGCGAATAAGTTATAATAAGCGCCATTTGATTCTGCGGAAAAAATTATAATAAAATCAATTTGTTGGACAATTTTTTTTCCACCGAATTTTTAATATATAACATGAATAGAAATTCTACACCATATAATTGTTTATTTATACTACGCCACCAATTGAGTTCATAAAAAAATTGAAAAACAAAGAATATATGTAATTTTTTGGTTTAATCGAATAACGCTATTAGTTTTTCCGTATCTTGCATTTTAAAACAATTTATTTGAACAATTACAAAATTTTCTTGGAAAAGCATCTATCAATTTTTGCGCTATTAGTTTTCAAAATATTTCATGACAACATAATTTTGTTCACAAGTTTTAAAAATGTTATAAATTGTAATTTTCACTTTTGAGTCTTCCATTTGCATTGTAAAATGTTTCTGGTGTGTTGCTGATATATTTTAAGTGGATAATTAGAGCTTGAAAGAAATAATTACAAAAAAATATAATTTTACAACACATGCGTGAGTACGACTAAAAATGTACCTGCCAAATAGTAAACATTTGGAGTAAACGTAGGAATCTGTAAAAATACTGAAAAATGTTTTTTTTTACATTCTCATTCTAATGAGAAGGTATTGGTTTTATGTAAAATTAGACATAGTCGATTTTCATCAAATCTCCACGTTTTGAGACCCCCTGAGCTAGAAAAAACGATTTTTACCAAGGTGTCTGTCTGTCTGTAGTCTATCTGTCTGTCTGTCTGTAGCCACGATAACTTTCGAAAAAATGGTCAGATTTGATTGAGCTTTGGCACACTTTTTTATGGCCGAAAAATAGAGAACCAGTTCGTTAACCAGCTACTTTGGATGAAAATCCAAAAAGTGAGCACATTTTGAAAATTTTTGAGACCACTTTTTTTGAAGATTTGAAAATTCTATGTACGGTTATTAGTAGTATGCAAAATGACAAACAAAATATTCTTATGACTTTTCGTGATAAAAAAAATTACTGGAGTTATAGCATTTTCAAAATTCCAAAAAACAAACGAAAATGAACATTTTAAGCCGAAAAACGCACCATATGAAAAAAAGTCGAGAGGAGAAAAACGTTGATTCCTGAATACCCTATAATATTTTCATAACAACTTTTTGAATTTTTTGAAAAATAAAGAATTCAAATTTTGATCGCACAAAAAATTAATGAAAAATCAAAAAAGCCATTTTTCTGTCAAACTATGCAAGATACTAGAAAAGATGATCTCACCAAAATTGTGCACCTAAAAAAGATCTACAAATTTCTTATCATTCACTTTTTGATATGACGCGTAGTTCTTGTTTTATTCGTAAAAAACAACATTGAAAATAGAAAAATCAAATTTTCGGACGAATATTACCAGCTGCGAAAAAATGACCGAAACAAAATTTGTTCATCCAAGGAAGAGGTACAAATTTATTGTGACTTATTCGTGAAAATAACATTGACAGTAATAAAAATCAAATTTTTGTAAAAACAATGCAAGGTACGAAAACATATAAATGAACAAAAATTGTGCATTCAAAAAAGACTTACAAACCCGTAATCAATTTTTGTGGTAAGAATATATTCAAAATGAAAAAATTAACTTTTTTAAAAACGGCACAAGCTAACATAAAATGTTAACTAATAAAATTTGCGAGCGAAGCGAGCCGTGCGCGAAGCGCGCGATGAGAATGTGCCCGCGAAGCGGGCAGATTTTTTTTGTGTCTTCTGTTTGGCAGTGAAAAAATCATACAATGCACTTTTTTTTTTAATTTTTCAACTAGCCAACAATTAAAATTCTTGTGTTTTTGTTAACACTTACAAAGGAATAAAATGTATATGACTTTTTATTTTATTCAGATTTGTCGAAGTGATTTTTCTTGAGTTACATCCTAAAATAAGAGTGTTATATACCGAGTGGAAACAAAACTTTTGAGGCAGACTTTTAAACATAATTAGGCACCTTTAAGACTAAAATATTAGTCTCTATTCTTTATTGTCAGATTCCCAAACTTAATATAAATAATTCATATAAGTATAAATAACAAATAGAAATTTGAGCTATATTTTAATTTTTCATTTCTAAATAAAAGCAACTAAAATTATGAAACTTTTATAAAAACTACTTCAATCTAAGTCACATTATTTTAGTATAATTAAAAAAAAATTGTCAAATGATAGAATGAGGTAAAACGGCCGGGAGTTTAATTTCACAATTTTTTGTTAACCACCCTACTACCGTTGATCAAATACAACTTTTACCACTATTAGAATCTGCTACTCAAAAACAAAAATGTGTTGTAGAAAGAAAATCAAATTATTTCCTAAAAAAAACTATTTTTTGATCCAGTGCACCTTATACAATTCTATGTATGAAGAGTTATAAAATACCTTAATACATAAATACATAAAATACCTTAGATGATACAAATCCTAAGTTAGAGAATAAATATTTTCATTAAAAAGACCAGAGTTTCTCTTCCGAAGAAATCCATATTTTACGAACGCGTGCCGTAAAAGCGATTACTCGACGAAGTAATCGCACCTCCTACCGAAGAGGTCATAAGTACTTGAGAGTAGGTAGGACCCTGCACGAGCCCTCGGTAAGAGGAAAGTACTTCTTCCACCCTGGGTCTCAGCAGTGCGAAGGAATCCTTCGAACGGGGCTTTAAATGTCAACGCCGATGGTCTACCGGCGTAAATAATTGTTATTATTAAAGTGGCAGTGCCTGGTAGGTGAGTCAGAACTCCGGGCGGAGGCGGTCTTGCCTTGTAATTTATAGATCGAAACGAATCACCGAAGGGAGGAATACGGGTTTTCGTAGGCCGTTGGGTCCGGACTCACCGGAGGTATAGATAACTGGCGGGTGCTATTTTCGTAGAATGTAATATGTAAATCCGTGTCGACGCCTGGAATTGAGATAAGCCGTGGCATCCGATGTTTTGCGTACGAGAAAAGGTGCGAAAAGCAAATCATCCTACCTGCTACCCTCCTCTAGGTCATTCACAAGTGTTCTTTGTTTCTTCCATTTTTTTCTCGAGATCATGTTCACAAAGATTAGCCTTTTAAAGACCATTTTTAGTACTAGTATCATTAGAGATCTGAAAAAGAATTTTTGATGATTTTTAAAAATGTTTTTAAAGATCTTGATAAGGAAGGAAAATTAACACCTTCTACCTGCTAATTATTTATCAGTATCATTTTCTTCATGCTTGATGATTTTTATTCTATATACATGATGTAGAATATGGAGGAGTAAAAATGAGTACGATGTAAAATTAAATTCTAAAACCTGACACCAGGTAAAAATAAAAATCATCAAGTATGAAGAAAATGATACTGCTAAGTAATTACCAGATAGGAGGTGCTGATTTTCCTTCTTTATCAAGATCTTCAAAAACATTTTTATGTAAAACGATTATGTTTTCCTCGCTTTCTGGGGGGTGGCTTGGAGCAGCAAAGTAGGTGATTGTTGGGGGCGGGGTACTTTACCTGCCTAGGCCGGTAAAGTGCACTTTTCCGTCCGCGGGAAATACGCGCGCATGCGCGTTCGTTACTCCGCTTCACGCGCACTGTTCTGCGCGGTACTTGTCCCTCTGAACTAACTCAAACCTGAGACGTAATATCATGAGAAAACTCGGAAACCATACTCTTATTACATAAAATATCGTGCGTACTGAGGCAGTGAAGTCTTTTTACGGTTTTGCGCGTTTGCAAAAACTCACACTCGGCCGTAAAAAGACTAGTTCGCTGCCTTGGTGCACAATATACTATTAAAAATTGTCAAAAACTTTTGTTCTGAACTTTAATGATACTAGTACTAAAAATGATCTTTACTGGCTAACTTTTGTGAACATGATCTCGAGAAAAAAAATGATAGAAAGAAAGAGTATTTGTGAATGACCTAGAGGAGGGTAACAGGTAGGATGATTTGCTTTTGGTATACTCATAATACTTATCATATAATTCTACATAAATATCCTGCATTTTGATAATAATAATTGATGAGACTTTTTATGTTCTTTAAATCTGGACAATTTGTTGAAGATGTTGATACTGGATCTTGTTAAATGTGACAGATTCCCGATGAATTTTCCCTGTTTTTTAAAAATTGTTTTCACAATTTTTCAATGATTTATTTGTCAAGTTTTTGATTTTCTTGATAAATTAGAAAAATTAACTGATAACTGATTTATGTTAATTTTTTATGTATTTTGTTCATATTGATGTTTTGATGAATTTTGTAAAGATTGCTTATTGCTCCTCTTCAGGTCTTTCCAAGAATTTTATATTATTTTAATTGTTTATCGTCTGTTTTGTAACATTTTTTGATAGTTAGTTTCATGATTGTTGATAAATTTTTAGGTTTTGAAAATTTGATGATTAATATCGAGAGATTTTCAACTGGTATTGCAAGAAGGTACACTAACTCAACTTTCTAATCTTCAGATTCTTAATTTTGATGGATTTTTATCATTAATAGAGTTTCGTAGGCTACGCCGGACACCCTTATAACGACGGTCGGATGTCCGTCCGTCTGTCGTTTACGACTCCTAGCTCCTACAATATTTTTGCTAAATGGTTGAAATTTGAGATAAATGTTAAACAGCCATAGTGTACTCCAGGAAAACTGTGTAGAAGTTTGGCTTTTTAGACCCCTATGCGGGAAGCTTTTCTTTGGTTTGATTTTCCTCGGGATGGCTCAAATTGAAGTTTTTGGTATATAGAATTTTGATAAAGAATACAATTTTCTATTTAATGTTTTTCTTCTTTTTATATCAGTGGTTAAAAAATAAGAAATATTAAGAAATTTGGCTTTGTAGACCCAAACGCTGAGAGCTTTTCTTTTAGTCATATTTGCCTCGGGGATGTCTCAAATTGAACCTCTTGTAATTTATAATTGCGATAATGAATGAAACTCGCCATATAAATATATAAAAGAAAACTTTAAAAAAATCATAAAAATTACTATCGAATCCTATAGTCTACGGAATACTTCCTTGAGGGTTTAAATATAACTTGCCAATCTTCAAGCCGTTCTTTAGTAGTCTGATGATTTCTGATGATTTTCCAGATAATTTTTTCAATTTGATTGTAAACTTTTGATGATATGTAAGTAAAATTTCAACGCACGTGGATCTGGAAGTTGATCATAACTCTGTAGCGCAATAAGAACCAGTTCTCTAGATTGTAATTGGAGCTGATGTTGGATGAAATTCTGTTTATATGAATTTGCATAATAAATGAAGCCTTACACAATATCTCCGTACTTATCTACACGTGACTTTTTATATAAACATACGTAAATTAGTTGCTTTAATTATAAACGTGTGTTATAAACTTGTGCAATGAACAGCTCGTGTGGCTCCACAAAGTTCAAGGCACCACTAATTGGGGTCGAAATGAGTCTAAATTATAATTGAAGCGGATATCAAGACTAACTGTACTTTGCATAAGTACTAAGAGAAACTCTTTACTAGTTACTTGTATGTACTATTTATATCAAAAGGGAGTTAATATAAATTCGTAATCAATCCTCGCTAGATTGGTTCAGGAAGTCAGATTTCTAAATATTTTGTTGATACTGGAATATTATTATAATCAATAGACAATTTAGTTGTGTTTTATTTTGCATTTATTTCCATAACTTTTGAAGGAATTTCATAATTTAATTATGCTTTTGTTCATGTGTTTTGGTGATAAAGAAGAAGAATCCTATAGTTGGTTAATATTTGACGACATTTGTAGTGAAGAACAAGTACTCTATTTAGAAAATGTTTTGGATCAACAAATAAGCATATACGGCAATTTGTATAGTAGATTCAGAAACTGGTTTACAACTCTTTAAGGATGTCTTTCTGATCGAGTTAAGCTTGGGTAAATATGTTTTGTTGATCAGAGACTAAAATAATAACCGGTGATCAACCCTGTATGATTGAGAAATATAAATTAAAAGCCATTTGCAGAGTTAGGTAAACTGTTATTCCTATAATTTAAACAAACGATCGAGCTGGGGGTTCAGACATGAGTTTCGCTGATCAAATACAAGAATCCTAATGATTTAAATCTCATTGATTCTAGGTTCAAAAAATCTTACAAGTGATAACAGAATCGGTTCCTAATGAATGAGAGGAATGGATGTAACTGAAGCTAGTAGCAGAATTTTCAGAAATCCACAGAAGTCGATGGGAACCGTAGTGGCTGGGTATTCGCATATTGTACGAACAATTAGGTGAAAGGCGCTCCCACAGATCTCATGCTGACTGTGTGCATAGAAACGCATGTGTTGGTAGTCTCCTAGACTGGATCATTTAATATACCTAGCTAGGAGCCTACCTACCGCCCGGCAATGTAGGAGTTACTACATCATGAACTGCTGGGTGAGAGACCAGTCGAGCAAAACACACCTCGTGTTTGCCCAAGGGGACTAATCTAGCTGGTAGTTTGATGTGGCGATGATGCCGCGGTAGTAACCTTTAGGAAACCCATGGTGCATACTGGTCGCTTCTCGCCTCCACGTCTCTACAACAATATCGCCTTTTACACCCACTGCATACTATATTTACCAGCGATTGGTCTGATCAGCCACGTGATCAATGATCATCCATGTCAATGCGATTATCTGTATTTTCTCGCCTGTCATCGTCTATCTTTTCCAGTTCAGTACCTACAATTTTAAGTGAAGTCCATTTAAATTCGCTGAAGATCTATCAAAACTAACTACATCGTTCTGAAATCAACTGCAGGTCAACTGAAGCTTCAGGAAGAATAAATGAATGACAACTGAAGCTCCATGAAGCTTTCTTTTGGTAGAATGAAGCACTATAAAGTTTTATTGAATCATTCCAATAGAATCTGAATGTAAACCAACTGTAGAGCAACTGAAGTTCAAGAAAACTTCTTTGAAAACCAGAATGAATTTGATGAAGTTCATTGAACATTAGCTGAATATATTTTGAGTAGCTTGAATAAAAAACTGAAGATATGTCAGCTTTAATGGTAATCTGAAGCTATGTGAACTTCTTCGACAAGTTCAAGTAAAGCCCTTGAAGATCAACTGAACCTATATTTTTTATTATTTCTTTGAATATCAATTACTTGCAGAAAAAATGAAACTATACAAGTATCGTTGAAGATTAACTGAATTTCTATAAAGCTTTGCAGAAATGAATTGAGGCTATATGAAATTCATTACACTCATAGAAATTATACTGAAGGTTTACGATGAACTACGAATGCCAGCGAAGAATTTTTGGAAGAATAAAGCAGTTCTATGAAATTCTACATAATTAAAAAAATCTTTTTTATTCTGTTTTTAAGCTCTATTATGCAATTCTTTGAAGATAAACTAAAGCCCTATGAAGCCTTTCCAAGATCAGCGCATGGTGCGTCAGTTGAAAATAAAATGAAGATTTTTAAAGATATCTGAAAATCATCTTTCAGATCTCCATTTAAGTAAATTAAGTTTCTAAAGTTCATTTAAAGTTTCTGGAATGTTTCGAAATTTTGAAGTTATTTGCAGATCAAAAGAAGTTCTACGATGTTATTTGAATGTTAAATGAAAGTCTCTGCGGTTATTTGAAGATTAAATGAAGCTCCTTGAATTGATGCGTTGATCGATTGAACTGATTTTAGAAGTTTAATTTAACTTCTATAAAATTTTTTCAAAATAAAGTAAGTAAATTAAAATGCAAAACCTCCTACATTTGATTAAAGTTCAATGAAGTTTCATGAGGTCTATTAAGGTACTTTTCAATCCAAAATCGCTGAAATTTTCGAAAGATTCGTGATGTTGTGTAAAGTATATTGAAGTTTATTTTAATATACTAAAGTTTATTTTATTTTCAACCGAACGTGATTGAAGTTTTCTTCAGTTATTAAAACTTTATTCAAAATCCATCGAGTTTAGTGAAGTATTCTGTAGTTCTATAAATAGTTTACCAATCGATTTGATAATTTTTGCAAATAAGCAGAAGGTCTGCAAATTTTTCAAGATGAAAGTTAAAGCTCAATGAAGTTTTTTAAGAATCAACTGAATCTCTATGAAATTTTTGAAAGACCAGTTGAAGTTGCATTATTTGACGAAAAAATGAAGGAATATTATGTTCTGTGAAGATATACTGACAAACGAAGCTGGATAATGTTTCTTTGTTGATCCAATACGGATTTATAATGCTCTCACAGTGCACTTCAACCGATGATAGGTACATATAATGAACATTTCAACAAAATCTGCCTACGGTACTTTATTTGTATGCCATTTTGCTTCAAAAAATGAAAGCACAAAAATCGCAGTTGATCCTGTTACCGAAATATCTTTGAATCAAATTTTCAGTTTGTTAATTATATTCAATATGGTGACAATGGATGTAAAATGATTATTATTTGATTCAAAATGATAATTTGACACATATATTGTATATATATATGCATCTCTAACTCAAGAATAGCTGAAATACTATCCGCTGATCTAATAACTGAAAAATAATACTATGTCATAGTAAAAGATTAAAATGAGTTTAAAAACTGTCTTATTCACGTATTCAATAAAAAACTTTGTTGTCAAGGAGACTTCGATAGTTTTATCATGCCTTTACATGGAATATATTTTTTGTATCTAACCATAAATATCAATAAACCACTGAAATTTTTGTCCAAGCACCGTCAGTTTGTAGAAAAATGGATTATATATAGTCCATTTTACAACAAAATAATAAAATCTCAGTCAGATTCTAATGACATCAGTGTATCAAATATAATAAAAACCCGAAAATGTGATGTAAAGATGTTTCAAGAACAGGATCAGCTGTTCAAATCAAACTGATCAAACTTCTGTGAAGTTTTTAATGTAAAATTAAACTCTATGCAACTTTTTAAATATCAACTGGAGCTCTAAGCAGTCTAATGATGTTTAATTGAAGCTGTAAAAAGTTATGTGAAGATTAAATGCAACTCTGTGAAGTATTTCGAAGAATTTTTGATGTCCATTGAAAATGATTAAATCTGTGAAGTCTGTTCGTGATTAGTGAAATCTTTTGAAGTTTCTTTGATATCTCATTAGATTCGGTTAGGACTTACAAAGACTATTTAAAGTTCCAATAAGTTTACCAAAATTCCCTAGCTATATTTGAAGATCAATTTTGGCTTTATGAAGTTGTTTGGACATCAACTAAAGCACTGTTACGTTCGATGGAGATCGAATAAAGCTTTGTAAAGATATGAAAGATAAAATTAAGACTCATTAATTTTTTCCGATGAAATACAGCTCGTTGAAGTTCTCTGACACTAAAATGAAGCTCTACCAAGGGGTTTGAAGATCAATCTCAACTTGATGAAGCCTTTTGATGATTATGAGATGATTGGATGATTATGAGTCTTGTGAAGTCATTCTAAACTACACAGGTCCCATCAATATTTGTTGTACTCTAAACTTCGATTACAGACAAAAAAAATATTTTGAAGCCCGAAAAAACTTCTTGAAGTTCATTGGAATAAATTTGTATTGCAATGATGATTTTTGAGGACCCATCCGCGTTCCGTTGTTTATCTCTATCCTCTCTTATCTTTTCTCCCCTTTCTTGTCGAAAGTAACTTTCTGATTCAAAGGGTTAGTGATTCAAGGCCGCGCTCGATCAAGTCTTAAAAACTGAAAGTGCATCGAGATGGTAAAATTTTTCTTCTGAAGGCATGAACCTATCGGTATCGATTAGTTGAGTACCATGGGTCATGGCTGATCGGTTCCGTACTCTGAAGTATCCAACCATTATATTCAAGTACCCAACGATCCATTTCGCTCTTCCGCAGTGAAAGCGGCCCGTGGCATTGAAGCTATTAGTAGCGATCGCTAGACGTTTTTCCTGACCTTTCACCCCAAAATGATCGCACCCAGCATCCGCGCACATGTTGTATCCAAGAAGTTCACTTTCCGCCCGCGGAGGTGAGAGTCCATGGGAAGCTTCTGCCCGCTACCTTACCACTCACATATACAAACACAGTTATAAGTTTCTATTTTACAAGACGTTGCGTCTAATCTATTTACTACTCGATAACTGATCCTCCTCGCTGTAAATTCTATATGCAAAATGCAAAGGAATAAGTTTCTGATAGCAAAGAGTGTAAAGTATGAAATATAAACACATCAAATTATCTAGGAACAAGTATGTTTTTTAATAGTTAACACTTCAAAAATACGAGAGGTTGCGCAGTGGGGCAGGAAAAGTTTTTTTGGGCAAATTAGTCTGAAGTTAACAATTTTAATTCGATTTAGGCATTTTTCGGTCTAAACAATCAGCATTTTAAAAGAATGTACTATTATATTAACAGTGAAATTGAAATTATCAGTGAAAGTGCTACTTCAAGATTGAAAATACTTGGTGACTTCATTTTGCAATTTTATCTTTGGGATATACGTAGAAGCAATGTCTTTTTTTATAATTGAAAGTAATTGTTAATGTTAAAAACAAATTTAATGAGCAAATGCATATGTCTTAGCCATTTCACGCTCTGAAAACATCGTTCCTTTGGCAAAATTTATCAAAAAATTTTCGACAATAAATAATATGTACGATTTTGTAATACCTGATGACAATTGTTACTTGTTTAAATGAAGTTGATATGCAAATACAGATTTTCCTAAATCTTCAACCGGCATATTTCGTTTTTTCAACGCAACCAATTTAAAAATATTTATAGAAATTGTTCGTTCATGATATTTTATAATCCAATAGTAAGAATTTCTTATAAACAATTTTATGAACAAATTCACAACTTGATTAATTGTCAACGAATGTATGTTGTTTTTTGTTACGAAATCAGACTCAGAAAGAACCTTATTTAGTAGGAGACTTTATAAGGTGACAATATTTGTTCTTTATTTAAATAAATGTTATAAACAAATACAGATTTTTGTGGAACTTCAACCAACAGATTGTGTTTTTTCAACCGCATCAATGTTAAATTATTCGACAAAATCCTTCCCTCATGATACTTCATTAACGAACAAAAATGGTGTAGTTTATAAACAAATTCACAACTTGACTACATGTCAACAAATGGATGTCTGTTTTTTACGAAATCGACTGTCAATGACTTAGAAAGGACTTTATTTATTAGGAGACTTTGCCAGGTGAAAAAATTAGTTATTTATTTGAATAAATTTGGTACAAAAATACAAATACATAGTAAAGATTTAAAGGCCGCTAAATTGAGAAACACAAGCTCGGCAGTTAAGGTCACCATAGAGTCATAGACAGTAAAAGTTAAATTATTTCAAGAATTGCTCACTTTACAAAAATTACGAGATCGGGGATTTTTTAGTAAAATTTTTAATGAAAAAAATCGATGGTGGCTCATTGTTAAAATTATACAAGAAAGGTATATGACCAAGTGATTTAAAGTTAATTCTGTTGAAAAAATAAAATCTGCTGGTTGAAAATTGACAAAAATCTGTATTTGTCTATAAAGTGTATTCAATTCAATAACAAATTATGTCACCTGAAACAGTTTCGTAATAGATAAGGTTCTTTCTGATTCATTGGCAGTCAATTTAAAAAAAAAACTATATGCATTTGTTGAAAAGTAGCTAAGCTGTAAATTTGTTTATAAAATTGATTGTAAAATAAAAAATTATTGTTCTTTGAACAATTATCATGAGCAAAAGATTTTTCGAAGTCATTTAGAGTTAATTCCGATGAAAAACGGAAATCTGTTGGTTCAAGATTGATGACAATCTGTATTTGTTTACAAAATTTATTATTATAAATAGCAAATATTTTCGCCCATCAAAGTCTTTTAATGATTGAAGTCCTTTCGGAGTAACTAGCAGTCGATTTCGTAACAACAAACAACATCACTTTGTTGACAAGTAGTCAAGTTGTGAATTTATTTATAGAACTGTTTATTAAGTAAACAATTATAGTTGGTTGGTAGCAGATAGAATGTCATAAGAGAAGAATTGACTTAAGTATTGAAAAATTAATTATTAATTGCTATCAGGTATAAACAAATCGTACATATTATTTATTTTTGAGAAACTTTTGATCAATTTTTTTCGAGGAACGAAGCCTTGAGAGCACGAAACGGTTCCAATATCTATTTGTTTATTAAATTTGATTATAAAATAAAAAATTACTCTGGATTTTAGAAAATGGTAACTAAACATGACTTTTACGTACATCACGAACAAAAAATTGAAAAATAAAGTCTCTAAGTATTTTTCACCTGCTGTTTATTATTTGTAAGGAGTGTTTTTACTAATTCATGATGTTTTACATAAATATAAGTAGTTGCAAAAATGCTGCACGAGCAGTGTCAACAATGCGTCGCCACCACGCACCATTCGTCCAACGACGAATTTAGTGCCAAGGCCACTGCAAGGCAACCCCCGAATCTGGCCTTATATTGGAGTTCTTGTGTAGTTAAATAAAAAAATAAATAAAAAAACATTCTAAAATCTGCACTCACAAATCTCTTTTAAATTTAGTTAACTCTGATTTTTAAATAATTCTCAAATCAGATCAAAATTATAAGATCAAAAATCTTTTTTATTATATATATATATATATATATATATATATATATATATATATATATACCATTAAACCATTTCCCTTTCAGGGTAGGCGTGACACTACCCGATTCAGGTAGTGTTTCTAGGTTTTTCTTGCAGTTATAAATAACTACAAGTGTGGGCTCACCACACCCACGTTGTGCCAACAGCACTCATGTCAGTATTCTTGAATGGTCACCCATCCAAGTACTGACCGCGTCCAACGCTGCTTAACTTCAGTGATCTGACGAGAACTGGGGTTTTCAGCGTGGTATGGCCGTTGGCCATAATATATTATAATATTATAAAAACTTTTTTTCTCCATAGTGGTCAGGGGAAATGTGTACATTTTCTTGAGTTGCAAAATAAAAACAAACATTGTATGTAAATTTAACACAAATAAGAAACGACTAAGCCTGACCAATGATTTTATTTAGTTGGAATTATTTACCATTACACAATAGACTCGATAGATGAACAATCCCGGGGGTTGTCTAAAAATGGCCTTGTTCATATAACGCGTACAGCGAAACGTAAACAGTCAGGGCCACCTCAACCGTTTCCATAATATTGAGCAATCTACTTGACTGAGTAGTATAGTGCATGCGTCCCTTCAGAGGCGGAGTCGCAACCGTCTCTTGCCTTGCCCCCTGAGAAACTGTGGGGACCAGCAATTCTAGGAATTCATATAACGCGTTCGATCGCGCGTTCAAATAGCGAGTCTCTGGTGTAATTAGAATATATAAAAAAAAATTTCGAAATAAAAAAAAAACGTTTAAGCTTTGCTTGTAATTTCAAAAACTTTGCGAAATTCTATAATACACCTCAAGCTTAAAAATAAAAAATAAGAGAAAAAAAAATAGTAGTAACGACAACATACTTTATTATTGTGGCCAATAAACTCAGATGTTAAGCCAGCATCAATAAATCATTGGCGCTACAAAATAGTTACACTGTATTATTAGATTTTGCTATTGACGATAGTTCAAAGATGATAAATACACCTCCCGTCTACTACGACGGCTATCATCCGAGTATCAACGAGCCAAGCGCTGCTTAACTTAGGCATTCGAACAAGAAACCTTAAACAATGCCATGTGTCCAAGCGGACACGTTTCTTCATGTTTAATTTCTGCTTTGTTGATTATTTTTCAAAGAAGTATCTTTTTCTATTTTCCCTTTCAATTTGTAAGCACTGGGTGGAACATTGAGCAAAAGTGGATAATCTACAAGCGCTGGTGTTTCAGCAAATCGTGAAGTCAAATCGATGAGATTATGGAATATTCCCTCACAGTGGCATTCTGCTCACGACTTTTGCCCCGGGAGGTGAGAGTGGCTCCCAGTTCAAGCAAAGTGAATAGAGCGAATAGGATACGTATGCATTCGTCTGAAAGGTGCATACTTCGTGCATCTTGTTTGTCCGCCCATCTGGCTGCCTGACTCTGCGAAGGTAGCTTTTAAGTCTATTACACAACGGGAACGTTTACGAGAATTTGAAAGGAGATTCAAATCTGAAAAAAATGTAAATTGATAAAAAGCAGTCACTTTTCCATAATATGCGAATCCTCAAATAGGAACTTCGTCACCCTTGCTTCAAACACAATTTTCAAGTCTATAAAAATCTTGATCTGTAAAATTTATAAATTTATGGTAAGAGAACCTAATAAAACGATATCTTCCAGACTAATAAAGTGTAAGACTAGTAAAGTGTAAGATCCAAGCATGTTGTGATAATCGAAATATAATAAATATAAGTATAGTATACCCTAAATAGTTTAAAAAGATTCGATAAAATTCTTGAATGCAACAAAAAATGTTTCATAGAGAAATAAGTAAAAAGATAATTAAGTACCTGTTGAAGGTTTTGCATGCTTTATTTATGTAGTGAAACTAATGTTAAACTATGATGAGAGGTCAAGGTATTGCTTTTTGACCATTTTTCAGAGTTTTTTTATGAGTTACAATTTCAACAACCTTATTATAAGGAGTACTAAAATAATCTAAATCGGAAACTAAATTCATGCAAGTTATACCTTCTTTTTTGATAAAAATCATTTCAGCAAAGGCACCTTTATATCCATTGGATTCAACATGTAAAATTTCTGCTCTATCCCGATTTTGTAAAACTGGAGTTATGTATTCTTCATTTCATCTGATATTATTCCTATGTTTTTTGACGCGGATTCATAGCAGAAGTATTGTTTGGCCAATGTAAACCTTTCCGCAACGACAGGATATTCTGTATACAACATTACATTGATCAAAGGTATCAAGTCTGTCTTTCCCTAATTTAACAATTTCATCAAATTTAGTGCCGACTCTAAAAAAAAGTTCTGACATTAGTTTCATTCAAAAGTATTTTTATATTATGTCAAATTTGGCCTAGGAAGGAAATGGAAATAATTGATTTTGAGTTTTGAATAGTTCTATTGTTATTGCTATTGACGTTAGTGATATTAGTTTTTTCCTGTAGTTCACTTAATCTTTTTTTGATATGCTTATCAATAAAATTATTAGGATAGTTATTATAGAATAATAAATTTTTAACCAAATATAAATTTTCTGAGTGAAATGAAACGTCTGCTAAAAGAATGGCTGAATCAACAATATTTTTGACGGCTCCAATTTTGTGTTATATGGGATGCTTGGAATAATAATTTAAATACCTTCCTGAATAAGTTTGCTTAAAAAACCAATTAGTTTTCATTTTAAACAGCCAATTGAATTATTTCCTTCCGTTTCAACGGTAAATTGTAGTCTGTTGTGATAAGAATTAAAAAGTGAAACGATCAACTCTATTTCATTCTCAGGAATCATCAAAGAGGATTCATCAACATAGCGTACATATATCAGAATATCCAAATTTATTTCACTAAATACTTCGGATTCTAAATCTTGCATAACGATTTCTGATAGGATAGATGAAATTGATGAACCCATAGGCATTCCGTGTGTTTGCTGGTAAACGTTATTATTAAATTTGAAGAAGGCTTTATTCATAAGAAAAGAAGTGCCTTTCTTAAATTCATAGATATAAATTTTTTTATTTTCCTTTATATAATTCTATCTAGAATCTATGTTTTATAGAGAACAAGTTCTAAAGAAACGTTAGTGAAGAGTGATGTGACGTCAAGTGATACCATATTGTAATCATGAGGAATTATAATTTTTTTTATATTTTCTTTAAATTCAAATGAGTTTTTTGTATCATAAGTATAATATGGAAAAGAATCAGAAATAATTTTGCTGAAGATCTTGGCTAGATAATAAGTAGGAGTGCCTACGGAAGATACAACTGGTCTGAGCGTACAATTATGTTTGTGTATTTTAGGAAGACCATACATTCTAGCAATGTTAGTATTTACCGTGAGTGAGTCTGCTCTCTTTGTTCTAGGACAACGTGTTTGGATGTCACATTTCAATATTTTTTAACATACCTGGTGAAGAAAACTAGCCTGGTTTCCGAAACGTAATCGATTATCCTTTTAAATAAATTGGTTTACCAGTCTGGAAGATGTCCTTTCATTAGGCTGTCTTACCTTAAATTTATAAATCCTAAGTTTTCCTAGACAAAAAAAAAAGAAATTTTTTTCTTCTCGTAAATTCATCTATTTGATAAAGAATAGATGTGCCATTGAGAATTTAAAAACCAGACCAGTGTCTAAACAATTTATATTTCTAGTGATGATTATTTTTATTTCTTTATTCAGTGGATATTTATTGCTAACATACCCCTATTGGGAAGATTGCTCCTGCGCTTGCGCACTTTGAGCAAGATTACTTTTTCTAGCTGTCGCGCTTGCGCATTCCGAATCAGAATTACTTTTGAGGACTGCCGAAATCATAACCTCACTTCATTGTGAGTTGACGCTTGACACACTGATTGTGAGTAGTGAATAGTGATGGGACAAACTCAAAGTGATAAATTACCATAAATGACTGATAATTGGCCATAAATTACCGATAAATTTCCGAAATTTTTGGAAATTTTTGTATACCTGAAATTTCCGGTAATTGCACAATTTTCTATTAATTTCGGAAAATTTTATGAATTTTTGGATACCTGAAATTTCCGGTTATTTATAAATTTTCCATAAATTTCCGAAAATGTTGGTAATTTTCGGATACCTGAAATTTCCGATAATTTATCAATTTTCCATAAATTTCCGGAAATTTTTGGATTTTGTCTGATAAGCCGATACCACGCTGAAAACACCAGTTCTCGTAAGATCACTGAAGTTAAGCAGTGTTGGGCGCGGTTAGTACTTGGATGGGTGACCGTTCGGGAATACTGCGTGCTGTTTGCCCGTCGTGGGTGTGGTGGGCCCACATTGGTAGTAAATATCCACCTAGAAACACTACCCGAATCGTGTAGTGAGGCAATGAACTTTCGAGTTCGAACTGCTGATCAATGTATGTATGTATGTAAGCTGTGTATACATCAAATTTCCGGGAATTTCTCGTAATTTCTACTATTCGAAAATTTTCCGAAATTTTTGGCAATTTTTGGTAATTTTGCCATAAATTTCAAGACATTTCCGAAAAATTTATTTTTATTGTTTCCAAAAATCGAAAATTCTCTGAATTTGTTATAAAAAATATCGCGTGCAACAAGTGCTGAAAGTAGGCAGTTGCAACTCTTGTGAAGTTTACAGTACTTGCCATCAGCTAATCTTTGGGTCGTTTCCGACTTGTCTTTGGCTCGTACAGCAAACTTCACACTTGTGTTTAACTGCCTACTTTCCGCACTTGTAGCACAATATACTATTTTATATCCCTTCTCGGTAGCAGAGTGAATTTGGCGACATCCATTCCCAACCAGACCCTTCCTCCTTTCCAGGAAACCCACACGTTTTTTTATATTTCTACTCGGGAGTAGAAAGACTTCGGCGACACTCAGCCCTCATTCACACGCTTCCCCCTCCCTTATTTTGATATCCCTTCTCGGGGGAGTGACTTCGGTGACGCCCACCCCTTAGTCACACATTCCCCCCTTTTCAGCACAATTATTTTGATATCCCTTGTCGGGGTAAAGTGACTTCGGAGACACCTACCCCTAGCCACACCCTTCCCCCCTTTCCAGGGGTCACCACAGGTTTTTATATGCCTTAACGTTGTAGGTAGTAAATCTCGAGATCTAATTGAGATATTGATTTTGAACTGTTTGATTTATTTTTGTCGTAAAAAATCAACTATCTAAATGAACATTAGGAAATTACGTAAATTTAAGAAATAAGTAACAAAAATTTATATTTCGAAAATCATTCGAAATATGGATTTAAACATTTCATGGAACTTTATCAGTTCGTGTCAAAGCATTAAAGTCACCCTGAGTTCTTAATCTCAGGTTGTGAGAACTGTCGCCTCAGGCTTGAGTCTGAAAGCTTCAAGCTTCTGCAGAGGAATAGATATCACGCACGCGTTTCGTCGCGGTCGTCGACAGACGGTAATTACGTATAAAGATAATTAAGTTACCGTAGCCGCACGTACGTCTCGGTGTTGTGACAGGATAGCATTTGAAAGCAGCCACTCGACTCCAAGTCCAGAGGGAACTCGTTTTCTACGACGGGGGGTCTTCCCAGCTACGTATTCAGACTCGTTTACGAATTACATGACGATTATGAACTTGGGAGCATCGTTGTTTGCTCCTCCGATGTCGATCGTTCGATCGTGTATTTCAAAGATCCGCACGACTAGTGAAGGAGCGTGTAATATTTGTATTTATCTGATGGTTATGGAATGAAGGAGAGATTTACCAGCAACTTTAGACTGCTTCAGGTATTTTGTATCAAGTCTCATCTCTGCCGTATTTTTTAAAGAAGGCTCGATCTACATTTCGACACAAACGGAGATATTGAAGAAAACACAGTAATTTTTAGGTGATAATAGGTATAATAAAAATGACGACAGAAATGGACTCCACTATTTCATTTTATCCATTTTAAGCTTCAAAACATGCAAACAATGAAATTGCAGCTGATCGTTTTTTCGAAATATCTTCAACTGAAATTTGTTGTCTATTACCATCCTTATTATAAGAAATACAACTAAATAAAATATGTTAATCTCAGCTTGGTACAGAACCAACAAAACGGACGTGGTGACATGATGATCCCTCTTATTATTTTTTTAATTTCAAGCACAGATTAAACTTTTCTCATGAAATTAAATGTGTTGAGAGGAGAATTCAACTACAGCTTTCTTCAACCTTCTTGAATGCGTAGCATCTTCAATTATATTGATTTTGCATTATCCACAAATTTTTAAAAATTCTTTGTGAATTGATTCACCAGGTTGCTCTAACCATACATTCAGCCCATTGGTGTTCAAGAAGTACAGACATTATTTAATATGTGCGAGATCTACGTGATCTTTCAAGGCTTTGGAATCTTCTGTACCTCTAAATGCTGTACGGCGTATGCTGTTCTTCGACATTTTCGTCTAAATCAAGATCAACTTCTCTTGTAGAAAATCAACAGTTCACGAGGTAGTCCATGGCCTTGAAGACAGAGATAAAAGGCAGTAGTCTGAAACGTCTCACATTCTTATAAATCTCGGGATCAAGAAGGCTGTCTGTTATTATTTCAAAAGTTTTCGACTGGCATTGCCCTAAAAAATCTCGCCTTGATAATTATTCAGGAGGAGCTTAAATTCTTTTCTCCAGATACGTGCTTTTTTGCGACCAACAAGAGAGACCAGAACAGTTCAAAACAGACGGTTGACATTAGCTCAGGACTCAGCTCAGGAAATACATATTTCTGAACTGCAAAGATGTCATCATCTTTATTAAAAACCGGAGGGTTTACAGTGCTTTGACATTGCTTCGAATACTTCTTGGTTTTGCACATAAAACAATACTTATTATAGTTCCTTTTCAAATCCCCATAAGTCCTACTAATTATGACGCAGATGCTCTACTTCTTAACGGTCTCTTAAGTTTTTTATTGTCACAAAACTATAAGGACGAGTGCACATTGATGTTGCTGTTTGCATACCGTTGACAATGAGTAGAAGTTTAAAGTCCGATACAAACTTGAATAGAATATTGTTGATGTCTGTCAATTTGAATAAAAGTTCGATATTTTCATAGGATTCTTTTATTTGAGGTGCTGCACACATTATTATCAATCTATGGGCACTAGTCAACTTGGCTTTTTTTACCAGTAACACCACCTTCAGAATGAAAATTTCGCTTTTTCACAGGCTAATTAGATTCTAAATCTGAATTATCAACAGCAAATTCTAATTCGTTTTAATAGATTTTGTGAAAGTATTATAATACCGATTTAAAAAAAATCCCCGACCACTATCAGCCATAACTTTAATGATGATATTGCCAATCAGATTTCGCTCTTTCAGACCAGTTTTAAATTGTTCCTCAGTATTTGCCCAAAAAACGGGTCTATTTTCCATTATGGTCTTATTTTTTTATGTCAAATCCGATTATCCCATTTTGATGGACGTCTTGCAATGTTTTTGATTTTGCGGAAATATGTCACACATATGTAATATGTAGGCACAGATTTTTTGAAGTCATGAAATCTCAGAAAATTGGCCATTTTTTCATCTGTTTGGATGATGAAGCTGTATTTACTTGGAAATTATCTAAAATTTTGGTGGATAAGACAACATCTTTTTCTTACTTTGGGTTCAAACCGATTCTTGACTTAGAACCTTACCTTAGACTTGGAAGCCTTACCATTCATAAAGAATGGTAAGGCTGCTGGTGTAGATGCTGCGAGTGAATAAATTCATGTATCGAGATGGAAGAAGTTCCAGATGACTGGAAAAAGGCGATCATTGTCCCAATATAATAGGAAAGGAAGATAAAGGCAATAATAAATGAGGTATCAGCCTGCTAAGTATCGTAAGAAAAATATATTCAAAAATACTTAATATTAGGGTGATGAAAATAACAGAAGAAAAGATCTGGGTAGTCCAATGTGGATTAATGCAAGGAAGATCATGTGCGGATCAGATATTCAGCTTCAGACAAACCACAGAAAAAAATGAAAAGGTACAAGAAAGTTTTCTGTGCATCTGTTGATCTAGAAAAAGCGTTTGATAAGGTGGATAGAAGTAAGCTTAGGAAAGTTCTGAAAGAGTACGAAGTCAATGGAAGGCTCCTAAGAGCAATAAAAATATATGCAGGTAGCAAGGCGAGTGTGAGAGTGAATGAACAACTGAGTGACTGTTTCGATATTAGTTGAGGTATTTGATAAGGATGCGTTATGTCCTCTTATTAGCTGTTCATCATTCTCATGGATAAGTCTCTAGGAATGACCCACCTTGCCGAAGAAGGTGCGGTTCTCGGGACAGTGAAGGTTCGTGGGTTAGCGTTTGCAGATGATGAGGTTGTTATGGCAGAGCCAATCGAAGGCTTGCAGAGAACGTTGAGCCGACTGAACACTAGCATGAACAACATGGGCCCGAAAATTAAGTGTTTCAAGGAAAGGGTGAGAAAACAGAATACAACATTACCCTAAACGATGAAAGGATAGAACAAGTCATGTATCTTGATAGTTTATTTACTAATTACTGAAAGATTGATGGAGAGATAGACAGGTGTACAAAATATGGTAGAAAGGTTATCGGCAGGGTAGGAGCCATTGTCTGGAGTTAACATATAGCAAATAAAGCTAAAATTGCAATACATAATTCTATACTTGCACCCACTTTACTGTAAGGTAGCGAGACCTGGACCTACCAAGAAAAAAATAGAAGTAATGTTAACGCGGTTGACATGCAATACCTGCGCAATGTATGAGGTAAAACGCCAATAGACAAAGTCAGTAATGAGATCATTCTTAATGAATTTCATGTAGAGGAGACACTGTCTGACAAGAGTGAAAGAAATTTGTTGAGATGACTTGGGCATGTTGAGAAAATGAAAGAGTAACGATTGACGAAACAAGTATATATAGGTAAGGTAAATGGTAACATACCCATAGGCAGTACTTGGAAATAATGGTGCAAATGTGTGAATCAGACCTTAAAACGAAAAGATACAAAAAGCCACTAAAACACAATGGCTTCCATGAGAAAATGTATGGACGTGAAGAAGCTAATGAGGTTTGCCAGCATAAAAAAGTGTGGCGACAAATAGTTTATCAGAAATGCATGTCGAAGTGGTGCGATAGACACCTGAGAAAAGAGACTAAAGTTATTTTAATAAATTACACAGGAGTTCTAGAATAATCTAAAAACCTATCAACCCCTTATACGTCCTCATACACTAACCACCCTTTCCCACTTTTCTCATATGAATTGGCTAGAACGCTTACCCCGAAAGGGATTTGGCTTAATGTTATAATATTAATAATAATAATGAATATAATAATTTTCATCATCTACCATTGCGTATCAATTTCATTAATAAATCATGGAAGGATCACTTAAATAATTGCAATAAAAATTAGTTGAAAATCCAAACCTGTAGATAGTTTTTTTCTTCTGGAAAGTTGAACCAGGCAGGCGTGGATAGGCTTACCTTTCTGTAGATAGAGCCTTCCTTCGACAGTATTTCTCCAGATTTCTCACAAATTTGTGTAGATAGACTAATTAGGGTCTAATTTTCTATGAATTTAATTACAATTTCTAATTACATTTCGTACAGATGAATGAATAAATGAATAGAGATTTCATAAAAATGTAGATAGAGCCTTCTTCAAAAGTACGGCAGATTTGAGGTCAAGTTATGAATATCAGTCAAATCTCTGATGAATATCCGAGCTGGGGATAATTTAAATATCCAACGGATATTTTTCTCGATATTTTTATTTTTCATGAATATCCGGAATTTCTCGTGTTATCCAAGCATACAGACTAGATATTCGAAGAGCTATCCTGGATATTAGTGGATATTCAAATCTACGTTTAGGATATCCGGTCTTTTGACTTTTACTTCTAGAGAATATTCTGAGTGGAGATTTAAATTACTTAAATTATTCGAGATAGGGATTTGGATATCCCAAGAGTATTCAAGCAGGCTTTAGTACCAAATGTTCATTTTTATTGGAAATCTTGATATTCGAAAAATATATAATGGATACGTGATCCGAAGATAACAAATCACATAATTATTGCAAATTAATCTTTGAATATACCTTGAGTGTCTATCATGAAGATTCTCACTTCTTATATGGTTATCCGAAATATATATTTTGACATCCAATGATTATAAGGCCTAGATATATAAATGGCCTATGAATATCCGGGCTCGAGCTTTAAATACCTTATGGATATTTTCAAATGAGATCTAAATATCCCATGAATATCCGTGCTGGATATTTAAGTATCTAAGATCTACATCAAAAAGATATTGGAGAAGATCTCAAATATGTATCTAGGATATCCGGGAAATATTCCAGATATATCTAAGGGATATTTTCAGAATATTCTAGAAGATAGAAATATCGAAAACCCTAGGATATTCATACTAATTCTTTAGATATTTTTGGGACGTCTGTGAAATGTTAAAACCATACACGAAGGATATTTTTAGAATCTGTTATCACCAGACTGTCCCTGAATATCCTAGGACATAATCGGGATATCCCATAGTATCATTTTTCTGTGAGGATAGTAATATTAGATAATATTATTGATATCAAAATGGATATTTAAATAAAATAAAATAATGAATATTGCTGGAGATTTAAGATATCACATGGATATCCAAGTAGAATATTTGGATATAAACTATATTTATACTGTGCATATTCAAATTTAGTGACACAATAGGCTTTATAGCTTGAGCGCCAGGGGATCTCCTAGGGGCTTCGCGCCTGCTTTAAAACTATGTATATTCGAATTTATGAACCTACAATATGTTAAAGTTATTTTATTTAACAATGACGTATATATATTTGTAACCATTACTGCACCATATCTGCTAATCTTTCCGTATTTTCTGTGGCAATATGACAGCTGAAAATGTTTTAAAGATTATTGAAATTAGTAGATTTGATTTTAATAATATCAGTAAGTAAAAGTGAATTTAACTTTACTCTTACAAAATAATATTTAGTTTATATTATGCTTGTTCTTTTTCTACAAATTAAATTTGTATTCACTGATATATGTAACTCTATTGGCCTTATTAATGTAAATTTATTAATTCATGGAGGTAATTAAATTTGTAATATCTCCACTCCCATTCAATAAATTTAACTTATTATAGTGAAGTTTCTATCACTTACTCAATCAAATCCTTATTTAATAAACGCAACAATTTTCTAAGAGAGGATAGTTTCATATTAACCATTGTTTGTATTATGTATAATAAT
Organism: Andricus curvator; assembly: GCA_932195095.1. Lineage (NCBI taxonomy): Eukaryota > Metazoa > Arthropoda > Insecta > Hymenoptera > Cynipidae > Andricus > Andricus curvator. Next base: position 100,243 of record CAKNYM010052906.1, read on the forward strand.
TTTCAATCATGGAAAATATTTTAGAAAGAGTAAAGATTAAAATAGAAATCAGTTACAGAAATTATCGTGCACAAAAATGTGACTTTCTCCAAGCCAGATTTTCCATCACTGATATAACTGCACTGGCAGTTATCAAGGTTAATTCATGAATTATAGAAGCTCATTAGAGCAATTAAAGAAGTTGTAATATCTCCACTCCCATTCAATAAATTCTTTTTGTTGCACTGAAGAAGTTGTAATAATAAATCTCACATTATACGAGGGAGTACTTATTTCATACCCATTATGAACTCTTATGAATATTGTTATTAATTCATTCGAACGAATACTTAAAAAAATGTATTTTTATAAGTTATTATATATATATCAAGATTAATCTATTATCTATTGAGTTCTTTATTTTATATCCAATTAATAAAAGTTTGTAAAATCCTGAATGATACTGAAAAATTATATTTTTGCAACACCCAACTCTAAAGTTGACGTTTTCATGTTTCTAAATTGTGCCTAAAGGACCTTATTTGAGCAGACTGTGTGCGAATAATTTACGCGCATGCGCAGTTTGAAGATGGCTTACTTTAGGCACTGGTGAAAAAGTTGCGCATGCACACTTTCGAGAGGAGGTACTTTAGAGACTGGCATAGGTAACTTTAAATACTGGTGTTGGTATCTTCTTGAAATAAATTTAGATTTAACTTGAACAAATGTTTTAATGATTAAATTTTTGTTTTTCGGGTTTCGTGGCCCCCCCCCCCCCCCGGCAAAAGAGCATAAACGCCAACAATTTTTTTAAATGATTTTTTTTCCAACAAATTTTTTTGTTCCCAAATTTTTTTTTCAAAATTTGTTTGTTCCCAAATTTTTTTTTCAAAATTTTTTTTCAAAAAAATTTCTTTACTCCACTCTACGCAATATAAACTTAGTATTTTTCGTTACCTCCTCCTAACAACTTTTTCGGACGGGCGTTGCAAAAAATAGCGTGTGATACACGTGCGCATAGGTGATTGGTAACTATCACACAATCACCTATTTTGCGCACTTGTATCACATATAACTATTTTAGTACACTTTTCGCATAAAAATTTATTTTTGTCGATGATAAATCGTGACCGAATCCATTTGAAATCAGTTAGGATCTACACTTCAAGTCGTAGAATCTGTCAACAATAAAATATTTTTTTTTCCAGAGGAACTTAGGAAAAACGCATGTTTCCCTTTTGAGAAAAAAATTTCACGAAGTTACTAGCATTTGAATTTTGACGCTTATTTAAAAAAAGCAGACATTCTATAGTTTTTGACCTAATTCCGATGTTCTAACTTTATTTTCGGATTCTGGTGTGTTTTATTAGCCTTTTTCAAAATTTGTCGAAAAATTTCAAGAAAGTTCAGATTGCACAACGTGGCAGAGATTTGCTAGAAAATATAAAACTTCGATTTTCACAAAAAAAAAAAAAAAAAAAAAACTTATATTTGTTGGCAACTGTCCGTCAAATCCTGCGTTTATAAGGAAGAACTGCTGTAAGTTTTATGTGGGCTAAATCATTTTTATGACCAGAAGAATTATTTTTTGTTAAATCTAATTTTCGCATTTTTCTTTTCCCTGGAAACAAGATGAAAGTTTGAACATTTAAAAAAGTTCTTCAACAAATATATCTTGCTCTTTTGTGATATCTTGCATCGTTTACGAGAAAAATTCTAAAATTATATTTGCTGGAAAAAATGCTCCCGGAAAGCTTCACCTACAATTGAACAAAAAATTTTAATCTTAGAAATATAATGATTTTTTTACTTAAAATACCGATTTCCTGTGTAAAACGCCAATATAATCTAAAATTGATAAAAAGTTGTAAAACTTCTTTGAAATAAAATTTTTTGTTGTTAAAAATATTAATTTCTGAGTAAAAACACTAACATAATCCAAAATTGTTAAAAGATTCTGAATATCGTTCAAATTTTAATTATTTTGGTTTGATAATACCAATTTTTTATGTAAGACGTCAACGTAACCTAAACTTGTTCATAAATTATGAATCTTCTTTGAAATATAATAATTTTGTAATCAAACTCTCAATTTCCGCCGGAAAACACTAACACAATTTATAATTGTTCAATCTTGTAAATTTTATTATTTTTAACCAAAAATTGTTGGATCTAAATCTAATGATTTTCATTTAAAAAGATCAATTTCATTTCAGGTGAAACATACAAACATATAGCCTAAACATTTTGAAAAATTGTAAATATTATTTCAAATTTAATAATTTTCTATTAAAAATAACGATAATTTCCGACGAAAAACACTAACATAACAGAAAATTGTTCAGAATTAATCTTCTTCGGAATCTAATGATTTTTGTTTAAAATAACGGATTTCTGGTGAAAAACGTTAATATAACCTGAACCTGCTCAAAACCATGTAAATGATAATTGAAGTCTAATAATTTGTCATTAAAAATATCAATAATTTCTTAGGAAAAATATCAATAATTTTTTAGGAAAAACAGTACCATAATATAACAGAAAGTTATTATTATTATTATTATTATTATACCATTAAGCCATTTCCCTTTCGGGGTAGGCGTGACTTGCTCGGTTGGAGAATAGTAGTGTGTATATGGGTGTATGGTATAGAGTAGATAGGTATAAGTTGAATAGGTATATAGGTGTAAAGTATGTAGGTATATAGGTATAAGGTAGATAGGTATATAGGTGTTAGGTATAAATATTTTAGATTGATCTGGAATTCTCGTGTTATTTATTTAAATGACACGTTTATTCCGCAACACTGCTCCGACAAAATTGTTATGTATGGTTCCCCACTTGGGCCCATTAGTATCCAAGATCTTTGTTTCAGGCGTCATTCATTCTATTGCCACTCTGTTTACAAACTATTTGTCGCCACACTTTTCTGTCCTGGCATACTACTCTAGCTTCCTTCACGTCCATGCAGTTTTTCATGCAAGCTCTTGTGTTTTTATGGCTTCTTATGTCTCTACGGATCAATGTCTCATTTACAGATTCTAACCATTCTTTCGGCGGTCTACCTCTGGGCATTCTACCATTTACTTTACCTTTATACGCTTGTTTGGTCAGTCGTTCATCTTTCATTCTTTCAAGATGTCCGAACCATCTTAACTGATTTCTTTCCCATATGTCAACTAGTGTCTCTCCTGTACCACATTCTTTGAGTATTATCTCGTTTCGGACTTTGTCCATCAGTGTTTTTCCGCATATTGTGCGCAAAGGTTTCATGCCGATCGCGTTAATTTTACTCCTGTCTTTTTCTTGGCAGGTCCATGTCTCGCTACTGTATAGTACAGTCGGTACGAATATAGAATTATGTATGGCCATTTTAGCTTTTTTTGATATGTCTTTATTTGTGAGGATGGACCCTACTCTACCGATAACCTGTCTACCCTTATTTATGCGCCTATCTAACTCCCCATCTATTTTTCCGTCGCTCGTGAATAGACTACCTAGATATACGTATTGGTCAACTTGTTCTAATCTCTCATCATTTATGACAATGTTGCATATTGTTTTCTCACTTTTTCCCTCAAATACCATAATTTTTGTTTTATTTACGTTAATTTTGAGTCCCATGTCCTTCATGCTTGTATTAAGTTTATTCAGCATTCTTTGCAAGTCCTCGACTGATTCTGCCATAACAATCTTGTCATCTGCGAAAGCTAACCCACGTACCTTGACTGTTTGTAGATCTACACCTTCTTCGTCGAAGAGTGCAGTTCTTAGACACTTATCCATGAATATGATAAATAGCCACGAGGACATAACGCATCCTTGTTTCACGCCTTGCATAATATCGAACCAGTCACTCAGTTTCCCATTTACCCTTACACTCGCTTTACTACCTGTATATATTGTTTTTATTGCTTGTAGGAGCCCTCCATTTACTCCGTACTCTTTAAGGACTTCCCAAAGTTCACTTCTATTTACCTTGTCAAATGCTTTTTCTAGGTCAATAAATGCACAGAAAACTTTCTTTCCTACTCTCAAGCTTTTTTCTGTGATCTGTCTTGCTCCATAATAATCTTCCATATCTAATGATTTTTGTTCAAAATAACTGATTTCCTGTAAAAAAACGTTAATATAACCTGAAACTGTTTAAAAATTGCAAATCTTGTTCAAACTATAATGATTTTTGTTTTAACCCTTTAACGGCCAGTGGGACACATACGTCCCACCTGCTTTGAAAAATTGTAACTCCCATAAAAATAAACGTATCGTCTTTGTTAAGGTCTCATTTTGAAGATGAAGGATGCATCCAATCATGAAAAATTTGGCAAACACGAGGGTTGCACCCCTTCAGTTTTACACCCCGACAAAAAGTGCGAAAATTGCAACAAAATTAGAAATAAGCATAAATTCCAGAAAATTTTTTTTTCTGGGTCGCAATTTCACATGTATGCTTTGAAATCACATCAAAAATTTGTATCAAAAAGGTGCGGACCAAAAACCACCCCTAACAGTAAATAAAAATCGAAAACCACCCCTAGCAGTGATGATACGTCCAAGAATGCACTTTCATTGTAGTTCAGTTCATATATATTTTTGGAAACATATGAAAAATATGAATCATCAATATCCGAATCAAAAACTACCCTTAACAGTTATAGAACATAAAAAAACCACCCCTAGTTGTGGTGATGCACCTGAAAATGTACTTTTATTGATGTTCAGTATATATATATTTTCCTGGAAACACATTAAAACATTGTGGCAAACATATCCAAATTGAAAACTACCCCTAACAGTGGTAAAACAGATGATGATCCTTCAGTTCCTTAGAATATATTCGCGTATTCCAGGATACCCATATTCAGATTTGGATTAGGATAGCATAACAAAAAATGAGATTATAATATTTTAAAATATTTTCAAGCGATTGGGGTGGTTTTTCAATTTGGGGGTAGTTTCTGAGGGTGGCAAAATTCTGGAATAATTTTTTTTCTCACACTGGGTACTCATGAGTTCAGATTCACCATGTATCGATTTTACCGAACCCTCAGAAAAAACTCGGCCTTTAAAGGGTTTTAAAATACCAGTTTTTTGAGTAAACCACTAACAAAACCGAAAAACGTAAATTGTTGAAAAATTTTTAATCTTCGAAATCTAATAATTTTTATTGAAAGTGCTTATTTTCGGGGGAAAAACTAAAACAGCCTAAACTTTCTAGAAATGTAAAGTCTTTTTCATAACTTTATACTTTTATATTTAAAATAATTTTTCAAAAATAATAATTTCCAGGGAAAAGCACTAACATAAAATATGTATAATATTTTCAGTTATTTATTAGATGACTTTAGAGTTTTTATTTAACTTCGGAGATATATAAGAACGCAAGTGAAACCCCGTGTGGAAAATGTACTGGCGCTGGCCTGGCCCAGACCAGACCGTCTGGTTTCCAGTCTTCGCGTTGACCAGACGGTCTCTAATGGGCCTGGCCAAAAGTGTAACCTTTTTTCTGGCTAGCCCCAGGCCTGACCGTCTGGTTAGGCACTACTGTCCGTCCAAAAAGTTTAGGCACCGCGTTTTTTGTACAGATTTTCGTGAAAATCTCAGCAGAAAAAATTTCTTAAAATATGAGACAACATGCATGTTGCAGGTGAAGGTTTTTCCAATACAGATACAGAGTTTCAAAATGTTCAGATGATTAGCGATTATTTCCGGGCGAGTGAAAGGTGAAAAAGCATAATAATCATACTCTCTAAAACTGAATCAGTGAAATTTTAACTGAATCAATCAGTAGTGTAGGTATCCACTGAAAAATCAGTGGTTTTTACCTTGTCACTGGGTAAATCAGTGAAAATTTTCATAGAAATAAATCAGTGACTCTAGAATGACTGATTCACCCAATGATTATTTTCACTGATTAATTCAGTTGGAAAGTTGTCATAAAAAGTAATGAAATTTTACACTAAAGAGCATTTGTTTCATCTACCTTGCGAAATATCAACTGCCTGAACGGTTTAAAAAAATTATTATTCTATTTTACATTTCCTTTGAGTGAAATATTTTATTCGCAAAAGGTTCATTTTTATCAGCTGATGTGCGCACGTGTGACGTAACAAGGACTCGAAGGCCACGCCGAGACGCTCAGACGAAATCGTCGGTTTATCGGTTCGCTTTGTTCGCTTTGACTGTTATTGGCGAAGCTAAAATATATACACCAAACTCTCGGTTTCAGTCCAGTGTCGGGGGTTGTCTTCGGTCGCAAATCGGGGGGATCCAACCGCAAACAACCGTTGGCGAGAGACTTTGCGACAAATGTCGCAACCGTTCTCTCGCCTGAGATAGCAGTTCTAGGAAAGCGGATTTATTTCAGTGAGCCATTATAATGGCGATTTCCGAAAATAAAATAACAAGTGAGTAATTAATTAATTAAGTGAGCAATTAACAGATTATAACTAAAATAAAGAACACAACCTCAATTATCGAGCACGTTGATATGTATGTAGTCAATTTCACTGATCTAATCAGTGATAGTAAATTCACTGAATGAATCAGTACCTTTTCACTGATTCTCAGTGACTACATTCTCACGATTTCAATCAGTGAAATTTGACAGAGAATCAGTGAAATTTCACTGATTCAGTTTTAGAGAGTATGATCATTTCAGAATACTCAACTTTGAATGGCTGTAAGTCACTGAGAAAACTTACGAAAAATCTTCAAAAAATATATGGGTTTCGCTGATCCTTTCTGTGTCAGAAATAATTATTTGTTAATAAGTTATTGACAAAAGAGTGGGGAGGTGTCATCTCCGGAACTAAGGAACGTACAGAGATGATTCTTGAAGCAAATTACACATGTTTGGCTTCTGACAATGTTGTGCGTATTACCAATGAGCAAAAAGTTGCACTTGAATGTTTGAAAAATTATTTTCTTCTTGGAAAAATACAAAAGGCTTAACGATAATCGAGGCTACCGCACTATCAGCATGGGACCTTGCTGGCGCTATTGCTACACGCGCAACACAACCTTCAAAAAAAAGGGATAGGGTTGCCTCGATTATTATAAAGCCTTTTGTATTTTACCAAGAAGAAAATAATTTTTTAAACATTCAAGTGCAACTTTTTGCTCATTGGTAATACGCACAACATTGTCAGAGGCCAAAAATGTGTAATTTGCTCCAAGAATCATCTCTGTACGTTCCTTAGTTCCGGAGATGACACCTCCCCACTCTTTTGTCAATAAATTATCAACAAATAATTTTTTCTGACTCTAAATATCACCACTGGGCACAGAAAGGATCAGCGAAACCCATATATTTTTTGAAGATTTTTCATCATTTTTCTCAGTGACTTACAGTCATTCAAATTTGAGTATTCTGAAATGATCATATCATTATTACGCTTTTTCACCTTTCACTCGCATGGAAATCATCGCTAATCATCTGAAAATTTTGAAACTCTGTATCAGTATTGGCAAAACCTTCACCTGCAACATGCATGTTATCCCATATTTTTAGAATTTTTTTCTGCTGAGATTTTTACGAAAATCTGTACAAAAATCGCGGTGCCTAAACTTTTTGGACGGACAGTAGGCATGGGCTGGTCAGCCGCTAGTTATGGGATAAGAAAAAAAGTCTTGTTTTGATAGTGTGAATTTCTTATTTTCTTCATTTTAGACACCCTGTAACTTTTTTGAAATGATAAAAAAAAAATTTTCTGATCGAACTTATAACTTTTTTGTTTTTGGCTCGCTGATCAGCTCCAAACCTGGACCAGAATAGACTAACAAGGTGATAAGAAAAAAGTCTTGTTTTCATAGTGTGAATTTCTTATTTTCTATCATTTTAAACACCCTGTAACTTTTTCAAAATAGGTAAAAAAAATTTGCTGATCGAACTTAGATTTTGTTTGTTCTTGGCTAGCTGGCCAGCGCCAAACCTGGGCCGGACCAGTCTGTCAAGGTGATAAGAAAAAAAGTCTTGTTTTTATAGTGTGAATTTTTTATTTTATATCATTTTAAACACCCTGTAACTTTTTTGAAATATGTCGAAAAAATTGGCTGATCGAACTTAGAACTTTTTTTGTTCTTGGCTCGCTGATCAGCGTCAGACCTGGGCTAGATCAGATGTTCCAGACTAAATAGTCCAGATAAATCCAGACCCGGGCCAAACCTGTAACCAGACTGCCAGGAGATTTTTCCACACGGGTTTGAGATGACAGCTGCGACACGTCTATTTCCTCGAATTTGGATAACTTTTTCTATTCAAACTTTTTTGTGGTTAAATCAGCAACACATCATTTCGAAAGTGGACTTCCTTTTTATCTTTAAATGGTGATTTAGATTTTACAGAATGTTTTTTCGCTCTCCTGAAAAATTCCGATTTTGTTAGTTATCTGGTTCTGCTCTCTTAAAATGAACCAGTGAAATATCACTGATTTCCAGGGAAATCTCACTGGTTGAAACAGCCAGAATTGTGTCACTGACAATCAGTGAGAATTCACTGGTTCATTCAGTGGATTTCCGGAACTGGTTTAATCAGTGAGGTTCACTGGTTTCTCAGTACCAGTAGTCATCTGGTCGTACGTCTTGTCGTCTGTCAGCTGTTTAGGTATGGCACTTATGAATGCTCACTTTTGCGTGATAACAGTTGCAAAATTACCTTTTAAAACCCGCACTTTACTCTCACAACAATAAATGAAGGCTGGGCTGCAATATATATATATATATATATATATATATACCATTAAACCATTTCCCTTTCAGGGTAGGCGTGACACTACCCGATTCGGGTAGTGTAGTGGTGCCGTTCGATACGATACGTTCTCGTGATCGTGTCGAGATCGCGTCGGTTTTTTCTCGGGTCGGGATCGGGTTTTCGATACCCGTGATCGGTTTTCTCTCGGCTCGACTTTGGCTCGGAATGCGATATATCGACTCGGGATCGGGTCGGGTTTTCGATCCTCCTTCGCCAGATGTGGGTCTGTGTCGTAGCGGTCCACAGAGGGTTGAAATTAAAAACGAGGTTCAAATTTTAAAAGGACATTTAGAACGCAATAATGCACCGATTTGAGATCTTTTTTTTTTGTTGTACAATTCAGGACAAAATTTCATAGAAAGCGTTGTGAGTGTATATTTTATTTTTTCGTTTATTTAATTTTTATGTTAATGCCAACAGCAAAAAGTTTTTTTTTTTTGCATTTCATGTTTTATCTCCTAGACACAATTTTTCTTATACTTCAAGTCACTTGGGTTCAATGCACAGCGGTATAAGAAAGAAGGAAAAAATTGTTACCTTATAAAGCTCATTGTTAAAAGCAAATTTTATTAACAAATAATCGACATGAAGAACTTTTTGTTTTCAAAGTATATTCTTGCTCTAAAATTGCTTGCTTTTATTGTTTGGATGATACGTGGCCATCAAAATTCAAGAATGAATGTTATTGACCAATTCTATAAACAAATGTACATCGCAGACATTATAATAGGCAGAAACCAATGCTTTTTTTGTACTCTTGTTGTAATGACATTACTAATTATGTTTTCTGGAAGAAATTTACCATCCGTTGATATTTGTTTATTTGATAAACAAAATATATAAACAAATGCACATTTTACGCGTTTTTAAGCGAAACGAAATCAATTTTTCTTCTAATCTTGTTGCAATTATAGTGCCAATGATGCTTTCCAAAAAAAATGTTGCCATGCATTGATATTTGTTCATTTTATGAACAAATTATATAAACAAATGACATTGTAGACGTTTTCAAGCGCCAAAATGTTTTTCTAAGATTTTTTTTTCCAAACATTATTTTTTTCATACAATTTTTTTGCAAACAAATTTTGTTTCGAAACATTTTTATTCAAAAAGTTTTTTTCAACACATTTTTTTCAACATTTTTTTTCAACAAACTTTTTTCACACATTTTTCCACAACAAATTATTTTTTCTTTCAAACCATTTTTTTTTCCAAGCCTTATTTTTCTATCAAATGTTTTTTAACCAAAATTTGTATTCAACAAATTTTTTTCACAAATTTGGAAAATATTTTGTATGTGTTGAAAATTCATCTTCTTGGTGGAAAATCGAGAGAAAATAAGAATCATCAAATAATTATTCTCCCGAAAATAATTCTTATAAGTAATATGATTATTGATACATTCATTTAAAAAGCTTGAAAATTCATCGTTTTGGTTGAAACCGAACTAATTATATATTTTTGGGAAAATAAATTGATTTGTAAAAAATTGAACTATTTCGTCGAAAAATCGTTGGTTTTAGGTGGAAATTTATTTCATAACTGTAAATCTAAGTAGTCAACTATAAAAATTGCTTCTTTCGTTGCAAATTTAACTGCATTATTGAAAATACGTTTTTATTGTTTGGGCATTAATTTTTTCCATAGAAAATTTATCCATTCGAATTATGGATGACGCTTTATCTTATTCACTTGAAAATTTAACTACATCATTGTTTGAAAATTTATTTTTCCGTTTGAAAATTGAAGCTATTCTCGCGATGATTAGTATTTTTGGTTAAATATTAATTTTTCTAACAGAAAACAGAACTTTTTGATTTTCGAGTAAAAATTCTTTAAGAATTTCACTACAGTATTGAAAATTCATGTGTTTGTTCAAAATTGGTCTTTTTGGTGTAAAATTAAGTGTCTTAATTGAACATTAAACTTCTTGGTTGACAGTTGAGGCGCATTGTTGTAAATTCATTTTATTGTTTACAAATTAACATTCATCAATTTATTTGAAAAGTAATTTCTCTACTTGAAAATTCAAGTATTTTTTTTAAAGTTCGTTTTTTTGAAGTGAAATTTTTTTTTTTTAATTGAAAATGTGACTCTCTCATTTTTGGTAGGAAATTTATCTTTTCAATTTGAAAATTTACATCTTTGTCTAAAAATTCATGTACTTTGTGAAAAATTAGTCTTTTTTGCAGAAAATTTAACGTCTTGGTTGACAATTCAACTACTTGATTGAAATTTGAACTACATGGTTAAAATTTCATTTTAGTGGTTGAGGATGCAACTATTTTGTTGAAAGCTCTTTTTTTAAGTTATAAAATAATTTTCTGAAGTAACAATTCAAGCATTCCAGCTTTTAATGAAACTTCAACTATTTACGTTTTCATTAAGAATTTATCGTACATATTTGATTTGAAAATTGAAGTGTTCGAATGAAAGTTTAACTGAATTGTTAAAAATTCATATCATTTGTGGAAAATTTTACTATATTGTTAAAAAACCTTGTATAAATAGAACTTTTCAAAAATTTCTGCTCAAGAAATCTGTATCCACGTCATCATTTGTGATCCTCCAAATTGAAAAATGAATTAATAAATTTTTTAATCATATCATTTGAAGGAATCTTAAGTGAAAAACATTACAAATTGAACAATTAAAAATTTTTTTAACCAGAAACTTGTTTCATTGGACGTCAAATAATTTATATTTTAAACCTTTTTGGAATAATAATTCTTCTATTATTATTTATACATTAAAGTACAAAACTCTTTTTCACGAATTAACAATTTAAGAAGAAGAAAATTACAATTGTAGAGTTGAAAATTTAAATGTAGGTTGCAGCACTCTGAAATCTTCAGTTCATAATTCAATCGAATGCATTCTATTTAAAACAATTCAGCTGAAAATTGTTCACTTTTCGAAATCTGCTTTATATTTGCTCCTTTTCAATAAACAGTCCAATATTGCCAAATATTAAAAAAAGGTTATTTTTTATTTAAAAATAATTTGAAAAAATCATCACATTCTCATCGCGCGCTTCGCGCGCGGCTCGCTTCGCTCGCAAATTTGAGCGCGCCTAGGGCGCGCACCTGATGGATCTCGCGCTTCGCGCTCGATCATATATTTATCTCGCGCTTCGCGCTCGATTATGTATTCACCTCGCGCTACGCGCTCGGGCGTGTCTAAATCGCGCTTTACGCTCGGTTCCTCTAGATTTTTCAACTTCGTGTTCGACGTCGAAGAAAAGAAAAAGTTTGTTTGCAAATATTATAAAATTATCAAAACCTCTACATATTAAGTGATTGTTAAATTTGTTTTTATTTTAGACTGAAAAGGAACTTTATTTACTCAAGGTTCTATCGACCTTAAGGAACACATTCTCATCCAGACACTCGCGCCTCGCGCTCGATATTTGATTTGAAAATCATTTGAACTTTGCGTTCTACGCTCGGTTCTGTGCACCGTATGATAGAAACAAAAAAGTTTGAACGCACTTACGGCGTGCGATTTGGTAAATACACTGAGCGCGCACTTTGTGCTTCGTGTTATATGTTCTTCATATACAAATTACTAAATTTGTATTTGATTTCAAATGAAAAATAATGATATAATTTAGGCGACAAATTTTTTTTATCAAAATTTTATTTTAGCTTGTGCCGTTTTTCAAAAAAGTTAATTTTTTCATTTTGAATATATTCTTACAACAAAAATTGATTACAAGTTTGTAAATCTTTTTTGAATGCACAATTTTTGTTCATTTATCTGTTTTCGTACCTTGCATTGTTTTTTCAAAAATTTGATTTTTTTTACTGTCAATGTTATTTTCACGAATAAAACAAAAACTACGCATCCTATCGAAACATGATTCACAACAAATTTGTACCTCTTCCTTGGATGAACAAATGTTGTTCTTGTCATTTTTTTCGTAGCTCGTGTTATTCGTCTAAAAATTGGATTTTTCTATTTTCAATGCTTTTTTTACGAATAAAACAAAAACTACGCGTCATATCAAAAAGTGAATAATAAGAAATTTGTAGATCTTGTTTAGGTGCACAATTTTGGTGGAATGATCTTTTCTCGTATCTTGCATAGTTTCACAGTAAAATGGAATTTTTGACTTTTGATTAGTTTTTTGTGCGATCAAAATTTGAATTTTTTATTTTTCAAAAAATTCAAAAAGTTGTTGTGAAAATATTATAGGGTGTTCAAGAAGCAACGTTTTTCTCCTCTTGACTTTTTTTCATATCGTGCGTTTTTCGGCTTAAAATGTACATTTTCGTTTGTTTTTTGGAATTTTGAAAATGCTATAACTCCAGTAATTTTTTTTTATCACGAAAAGTCATTAGAATATTTTGTTCGTCATTTTGCGTACTACTGATAACCGTACATAGAATTTTTAAATCTTCAAAAAAAGTGGTCTCAAAAATTTTCAAAATGTGCTCACTTTTTGAATTTATATCTAAAATAGCTGGTTAACGAACTCGTTCTTTCTTTTTAGGCCATAAAAAGTGTGCCAAAGCTCAATCAATTCTGATCATTTTTTCGAAAGTTATCGTGGCTACAGACAGACAGACTCCATACAGACACGTTGGTAAAAATCGTTTTTTCTGGCTCAGGGGGTCTCAAAACGTGGAGATTTGATGAAAACCGACTATGTCAAATTTTACATAAAACCAATACCTTCTCATTAGAATGAGAATGTAATTAAATGAAGGTTGAAATAGGTTCTATAGTTGCATTTAGATGTTTCAAATTATTTACTACTAAGCCAAAGTACAACTCTTCCACTATGGGGAAAATAATTTTCAGCGTTTTCACTCCAGCCATAACCGGTTTAACCAGGCAGTGGAGGAGTCAGGGGGGACCGAGTGACGTCAAGCCATTGTCAAATTTCCCTCTCCGCTCAGTTCAACTGAGAAGTGCACATCTGTCGAAGGAGGATCGAAAACCCGACCCGATCCCGAGTCGATATATCGACTTCCCGAGCCAAAGTCGAGTCGAGCCAAAACCGACTCGATCTACACCCGATACTGGAGACTAGGATCGAGTCGGAATCGCGTCGAGATCGGGAAATATCGCTCGACGGCATCACTAGGGTAGTGTTTCTAGGTTTTTCTTGTAGTTATAAATAACTACAAGTGTGGGCTCACCACACCCACGATGTGCCAACAGCACTCATGTCAGTATTCTTGAATGGTCACCCATCCAAGTACTAACCGCGTCCAACGCTGCTTAACTTCAGTGATCTGACGAGAACTGGGTTTTTCAGCGTGGTATGGCCGTGGGCAATATAATATAATGGGATATAATATGTTGCGCCTAATTTTGGGAAGGCCCTTCGTTATGTCAACGTGTCGCGTCGCTCCAAAGTCAAACCCAAATGGCCAGGGGCCTTCCACTTTCAAGCGAAAGATATTATATCCCCTGCTTGTTGCAGCCAGGCGCCAAATATTCAAAACACAAACGCTAGTACACAATAAGGTTCTTTTTCTGTTAGTCGTACAAGACGACTGGAGGTTCATGTCTTGCCCGCGTGGAGCGCTATATCACTGGTGAAATCTATCATTTAGCGTCACTGGTATATTCAGTAAAGCTATTTTAGTTGTGTCATTTACTGGTTCATCCCGTCAAAGTGTGAAAATCACTGGTTCACCAGTGATAATTCAAAATACTGATTCAACCAGTGACAATTTCACTGGTTCAGTTTAAGAGAGTGTACTGCAACCCTTCAACTATAGAAATTTATATAAAAAAGTGGTATGTTTTTGAAAAATAGACGTCAAAATTACATACTCGTAACTTCGTGAATAACATTTTTTCCTGAATTGGAAAAACGCGTGTCGCCTAATATCTTTTAAAAACCGTATTTTTCATCGCTGAGAGATTCTGCGACTTGAAGTATAGAAATTGCCTGATTTGAAATAGATTCGGTCTTTTTCTAAATAATTTTCCTTGCTTTTTTTCTGTTGACATTAGAAACGGTACTCGGAAAGCTATTTCCGCTAGACTATGAAATTTTGATGAACTTGCATAAATCAAAGTCATGATAGCCAAACGGTAAAAAGACCGGCAAACATAAAGTCCAATAAATGAGAAACAAGTTTTTCGGTCATACTCATGAAAAGGTAGCCGTGGCTATTTGCATAAACGTGATAGTAACAAAATGCAGTATAAAATTTTTGATCGCAAGTAATTTGCATGCGACACTGATCCGGCGCGACTCGTCGAACAAGCTGTACCGTTCTTACGCGTGAACTCCTCTTGGTGCGCACATACCTACCAGTAAGGTGTAAACTCTGAAGTATAACCTACTTTTTCAGCAGCTTTAACGAGGACATTAAATTTTCCCTCTACATTTTTTCTCTTTTCCTCATTCCTCAACTGGCCTGCAGCATCTGTGGCAGCAAGCTTGCAAAATTTACCTTCGACTTGTACATACAAGCCAAAACATGTTGTACCAGGAGTTATGGAACTTGAACTGGATTCCAGATTATAATTTTGAGATAAGAGGTGGAAATAAACAAGATTAATTATGAGTGTTTCATAATGAATATTTCAGGTCGAGGAGAGAAATTTATTTATTAAAACATTTTTTATACATAAAATTATGTAAAACGAATGGAGTCGAAACTTCTTTGAAAAGAGAGTAGCTTAAGCTAGCTTAAGGAGGAACGACCTTAAACTTCCAATCATCATATTATTTTCAAATTTTGACAATTGATAGGTATTGAAGTGAATCGGGTGAGGCACCCTAAGTCTGACGCAATAAATGATCAGAATTCAATCAAATCGCAAAAACTTACTCTTAATGGTTGTATGAATATGATCTCCAAATTTCACATTGATCGGGAGTCTCATATTCGAGGAAAAGTTTCTTAAATAAAAAAATATTCAGAAATTGGAATGAAATTATGAACAAAGCGACAATCTTAATTAAATTTTAATACTAAAAGCAAATTTTGGTTACTTTATTATCAATTTGGATTAATGTTAAACCCTTTAACAGTTATATCAGTTCACTCTGAATGAAAAAATATGTATTTTCTCTCACGTATTTTATTTTTGTAGGTTGGTAGGTACTAACTGCAAAATATTTATCTCAGAAATAACCATACTTTTTAAAATATATCATAGCATTTTTGGAGAAAAATATCACAGGTTGATGACTTTTTTAAGAAGTTCAAAAATATGTAAAAGTTGACGTATCCAAATGACAAGAATCCATCTCAGAGAAACCAAATGAAAAGGTGCTAACTCGTGGAGACCAAATGATAAGGTTCTACAAAGTTCAGGGTGCTGATGTTCCCAATTTTAAAGCTTCGAGAGTTCGCTACGCGAGTTATTACCTTCTCATTTGGTCTCTTCGAGATAGAACCTTGTCATTTGGACACGTCGATGTCACATACTTTTGGATCGGCCTATATGGGACATATCTTCAACCTAAAATTTGTTGAACCCAATGTTTCTTTACTGGAAGTATCTTTCTGATGATTTACGAATAGTTTAAAGTCAAATTTAAAATCTTGATGAGACTTAAATATTTTCAAACATTAAACAAAAATTTCCAATTTTGAAGATTGCTTTCAGTTTAGTTTGTTTAGTATTACGTCCAACAGGAAATTCAATTAGGATCATGCAAAATACTTTTTCAATATAATAACTCTCCATTCTACAGGGTTTCTTTTATGAAATAAACATAGATTTCTTGTAAAAATAGAATTGAATTTTACTTATGTCATGAAAGGCTCGGTACTTTTTTTCCTTAAATATATTTAGTGGTGGACTGGCATATTTTCAACTTGGAAATACTGGCTGTGCCCCCCTTGATTGATGCCCCTTAAGAATCTATCACTGCCCAAAAAAATTGTTGTTCGGATAAATAGATAATTTTGTTTAAACTTTCAAAAAGTTCCGTTCCTGACTGATTGAAGGTGCCATCCATTCTGCTACTGTAAATATTTTAAACGATTAAATCTATTCAAAAGTAATAAACAATAAAGGAAAGTCGAGTGCAAAAACTTTTTAATAACCTCAATGACTAAATACTATTTTCTGATATATAAAAACTTCCATAAAATATACAGTTTTCAATTTATCCAATTCTTTTATACCACTTTTTTATTCAGATTTTTATATAAAAAAACACTTCCTAAAAAATAATTTAAAATATGTGAAACAAAGAATTTAATTTGACTTATTTCAAAAAGGACTTGATACTTTTTTTTAAATATTGAAAACGTTCAAAAACTGTCCACAACTAATAAACATTGATGAAAAGACGACATTTTTCAATTTATTTCTATTCTAATACTTTTTTACTCAGTTTCCATTACGGTCTATTATTATTTAAATATTTAAAACATTTAAAAGGTATCTAAAAGTGATGAACAATAAAGAGAGGTCAACTGTGAAAACATTTTAATAACGAAAAACCATTTTCTGCTGTACAAAAACCTTTACAAAACACACGGTTTTCAATTACAATTCCTAAATAAAAACAAAAAAAAAGTTTCGAGTACAAGAACTTCCAGGCTGCAAATGGTTGAGGCTCACCGTAGTAGTTTTTGTGCCAAAAATCAGACCTCTGAGAACAATATTTTTTATATTCCTTTGAGGATCAAAATAATATTACTGATGACGTCTTTTCAAATAAAAAACATTTTTTTAATGAAGAAATTTTTAAACTTACAGAAAATATTTATTTCGACAATGTTTTTTGCAATTAAATTTTGGCATGCAGTTGCTTTTTGCCAATTTTTTAAAAGTGGTTGAATATAATATAAATGACGCGTTATTTTTTCAAGGAAAACGTTATCTACAACTCTACTGTTTCCAGTTTGGAAAGCAAATTTTTCTTTTGCTGAAATCCTTGAAACAGTTCTTTGTTAAGAAAGCCTTTTTGAAACAAAAAGCTATGTTTGGAGATTATTTACTTATTTTTGAAATTGGAAACAATAGAAATGTAGGGAATATTTTTTCGAAAGAATAAGTGATGATTTAATGAAATTCAACCATTTTTTTAAATTGATAAGATGCAACAATAAGAAAAATTTAATTGCAAAAACTATTGGTGAAATAATTATTATTCGTAAGTTTTAAATGTTTTTCATAAAAATCATATAAAATATTTTCCCAAATTCAATCAAATTTTAAGTCCAATCACTAAGTTCAAAATCAACCAAAAATAAGATAAGAAACAAAGTTCAGATTGATATAAAGTTTTCCAAAAAAGGATGTATGAAACTATAGAAAATGTGTTTTTTAATGAAGAAAATGTCGAAGTTCCATTCTTAAAAATGGTAAGCCTGGAAAAATTTACGCCTGATGCAGTGATAGAGTAAAATTATAATATTGTATTAAACGAAAAAGAAAAAAATATGATACTTAAGTTGGAAAAAAATGCAGTCTGGAATTTTTATTTTTTTTATTTAATAAATCAATTTACAAAAAACTATCTATTGCTATTTGAGAAATATACTGTATTTGTCACTCCCTTGAATACCCGAATTGGGTAGTGAGGCAATGAACTTTCGAGTTCGAACTGCTAATCAATGTATGTATGTATGTCACTCCCTTGATGTTAATGTATGTATTGATATTATTATTTTTTTATTCAATTTTTAATTGGAAAACATTATGCATACATAAACTCGAACAATACCTATTACAAAAATAAATATTAAATTTCAAACTTCAATAAGAATTCACAATGAACTACTTACCTGAAAAACTTGTATTGCTTGATTATGGTTTTAATCTTTAAACTTAAATATCGTAATTTTTACCTTAAAGTGAAAAGTTGAAATGTACTTTTATAAAATTAGAAAATGAAGA
>CAKNYM010052906.1:118904-154190 GCA_932195095.1 Andricus curvator
GAGACGTGGCCATAGGTGTGCTTTACCGCGGTGCTACTGGGGGCTATTGACATTTTGTTGGATGGCAGTTGCTCTTAGTGGGACCCTGCGGTGGTTGTTCAACTTTTTTTTTTAAATAAATATATATATATATATATTCATAAATCTCAATCAAGGCAGACTTTTGAGTAATCTTCTCAAAAAACCGTGATTTGCTTATTAATTCTTCTGAATTACCATGTAATGAATTACATTTTTATTAGTATATCACAAGTAAGCACTTTCAATTTCAATGAAAATAAATTTAAGAGAAATAATAACATCAACATTTTTTTAAAGTTAGATAGTATATAGATCACTAATTTCTCATGGCTATTGTTGATTATTTTATGAATATGAATATGAATATTGTACTAGATGAATATTGTCTAGCAGATAATGTTAAACTGATTTAAGTTTTATCAATGATTTTTTAGAAACAAGAATTAAAAAATAATAGTATTCAATGATGAAAGGAATGCAAAAGGAAAACAATGAAAAGGATAGGTAAAAATAAAACTAACGTCAATTTCTTGTACGACTGGGCAAATTTATTGACAGGTTGGTACTGGACGCAACCGCAGTACACAACGACGGACCAAAAACACACGCGGACATTCGTTTCTTCTTTTTTAAAGATCAACGAAACATCATCACACAGCACGTGCGCTCATTCTGAATTTCTAATTGGCTCGCGGTAATGCTAAAGTGACATTTGCGTGAAAATAGATATACAATTGTAATTAATAAAATTATTATCACTCCTAGTACTAGGTACACTAGGGTACAACTCGGCATGATCGAGCGGCCTATCGAGTGCTAAAATGACTAATCCCTATTACTTTATAAAATAATAATAATAAAATAATATAATAATATAATATTCGTAATGCTCGTATTATTTATAATATAATAATAATTATTAAAAATAATATTAAAAACACAGTAATACGTTAAGCTATTTACAAAGCGCGACTGCAGTCTCATTTTTTTGGAAGTTCAAGATTTCTCAGAAAAGAAAGCGACTTACATATTTTTCGCATTAGACGAAAAATAAATCCTATGATTTTTGATCACATTTTTATTATTTGCAAATTAGACCGAAAGCGTGTTACGAGCAAGGCAAGCAAACTTATAAGCTTTTGTCTCGATAATCTCGAGACGCCATAGCTGCTTCTCCAATGACTTATGCCTCTGTTAGTCAAATTGAAACATTTTCAATCTTAAAATAGTTGACAATAAATTCAATAATTTAATGAAAAGTCTGGTTTTGGCATTGTTTTAGGAAAGACATTACATACTTGACTCTTTTACAATTATAAATGAAATTTTTAATTTAAATTTTAAATTTTCTAATTCGTGCGATTCTGTGTTTTAGCACGACAAAACTTCTCAAGTAGTATACAATTTTAAAAATGTCCTAAATTTTGATTTCTCGATACTAAGAAAAGCATATAGAAAAATCGACGTAAGATCAGGAATAAATAATACACCATTTTTTAACCCTTCCTGTTGGAATATTCTTTTCAAAAACAGAAAGGGTGAAAAAGTAAAAAAGGAACCGGTTTTGCACTTCGAATCTTGTTCAATTTCCTCGTGACAGTGGGAGGGCCGACAAAATTAATTTGGTTCCTTAACTCCGGTGCCAATTTCAACTCAAAAAAAGAAATAAATAAATTAAAAAATAAAAATTAAAACTGTATCCACATATTGGCGCCTTGGGGGGGTTTTCGAATTGTGGAGGTCAGAGAGACCGGGTCGGTCGACGAAACGATCGCTAAAATGTCGCAAGAGAATCGGCGAGGACCTACCGCGAACATGATCGGACGCGGTCGTTCTTGGTTGAGCTTATAAAGCAATTAATTATTTGTGCCACTCCGCTTGATCGAGCTCGATGTCTACGCCGATCCTGGTGCTCGTCAGTTTGTGGAGACCGGTCGAAATTGAAGTGACACTCTGCTCGCTGTTTATCCATTGGAAGCCATGAGACATGCTCAGCTTTCAACGTATGTGTCTCGACATCGACTTTCCCGGTGTCCAAGGTCAGCTGGTACCGGAGAACGAGGGATAAAGTGATTCGCGGCTTTGTTTCCTACATTAACATCTCTTTCCTTTCGTTTGTTTTCACTTTAGGTAGCCCCAGCTTCCGATAGATGGTTGGGTCCAAAAGAGGATGTCGCCTGGGGCCTGGGCGTGGTCCACAGTAGCAAACTTCACTATACTTCAGTAGCTTCTTCACCATCTCGAGGAGGCCGTTATTATGTAGTCCAATTTAGTACATCAGCCTGGAGGAGTACCAAGCCTTTTTGTTACCATCCCTTTTTAGTACAAGAAAGATCGAAAATTTTTTGAAGGAAGAGGTTTTTAGGTTCAATTGAAGTGAGACCCAGTGGTCAACTTCTGGAAGAGATGATTCAGTCGTCCAATTTAGTATGTTAAGTGATTGGTAACAGATGAGCTCAGGGTAGTTGTTCTCCTTGTTGAAAATCGGTTGATGTTGCTGTTGCTCTTATATTTGATGATACCAAATTCAAGAGTGCAAATTCGGTCTTAATTAGAGATGGTCCGGCTGGTTCGGATGGTATTTTTCACTACTGGGTAGTAGGAAATTAGTATAAATCTTCTTTGGAAGTCGAAAATTGCGTTGCTGATGGGTGCTCAGATTCAGTTTCAGAAGATCCAAAAGATTTTGGAATGTAAATAAGGGTTTACTAGTATATGGTTCTGGTGGTCCGGATGATAATTCCCAATGCTGGAGAGCAAAATATCCAATTGATATTATATTTTGATGAAACAAATTTTTGTTTAATTTGAGATGTTCTGGCTAATCCACATGATGATTTGGAATACCGACTAGAAGAATCATGAAAAAAATATGCTGATAGCTATAAATTGGGCTGCTCCTTTGTTTGACGATAGATGGTAAATGATGAAAGGCATTCCAGATTCAATTACAGATGGTCCAGTTGGTCCAAATGGTCTTGTTTGTGCCGATGACGATTCAAGCTGATGAGTACGAGAATTTCGAATAGCCTGTTCTTATTTTGGAGCAATAAAATGTAATTTCCTTGATTAAGTGTTGATGGTACCAAATCCTGGATTAGTGAAATGCGGATTTAGTACAAATTCAGTGATGATGTTGGTGATGAGTTTGACAGCTTCATTTAAAGATGTTACAGGGTTTTCAGGTGGTCCACTTTCTTCAGATGATGAAATATTATTCTGGTTATCAGTGTAATTCCAAACAAAAGAGTCTTTCAGTCAGGAAATAGGTTACATCTTCTTTCAAATGAAATTCTGCTGACACCAGGTTCCTGGACATCGATTTTTATACCGAAATAGTTGTAACCGGTAGTCCGGATGATCATCTGACTGATGAATATGAGACGAATTTCCAAAATCTTATTTTCATCATCAGAAAGTGGGTTTTTGATTACAGACGACGTTGATGTTGCAATCGATCTTCATGATTCTTTGTCGATGACAAAATTTGATAGTGAGGCGAAGACCATACGCGTTTTAAAATCGTACCAACGGTATTACCCGAGATAAATAATGTTACCAACTGATCTAAAGATGACACCATGAGTCTATCGAAGGCGGTAAACAAAGAAAATCCGCGAACAGTATTGAATAAAACACCCGCTTGAGAGAAGTTAAAAACCAAGTGCATCCTCTCCAATTCTCTAGACGACATTGAAGTTGTTACATTTACATCTCGAAAAAATTTAATTTACAAAATAGAAACAAGTGACGAATCTTGATGAAATGTCTTTCAGGATCAAGCTCTCCATAAAGAGAACTAATTCCCAGTTTTACAAACAGAAAATCTCCCTTTCAGAAAAGCATCTTCAGTCTCTTCTTTTCTCCTCCGGATGTCTGCTCGTAACGCGTTTCCGGTGAACTCAGCTCTTGGATGCTGCAGGACTCCATGAAGGTCGAACCTCGCTGCATCGAGTTCCAGGACTCGTAGAGGGTTCGGCATTAGATAAAACTGGTACGAAGCGGAGGATGGGTGTGGAGGAAGGATGAAATTTAGGGATGATAGGGAAAAAATAGGATAAGGATATGTAAGGATGACTCAAAAAATAATAATGATTCAAAAAGTAAGGATGATTCCAAGAAAAGGATCACAAACAAATGAAGGACTGCTGGACTAGCAAGAGCGCTCGATTTGGAACAACCTCTTTCGAGGAAGATCTGTTTTTTAGTTCTTTGCATTTTTGCGCCTCTGACTAAAGGGACTGTAGGGAAAGGGGAATAAAGGATAAAGGATAAAGGATTAAGGATTAGGGGATGAGGGAAAAGGGGTTAGGATATTTAAAAATCTACATATTAAAAAAACAAATCTACGGAGTTGTTGGGATGGCTGGATGGCTTCTAGTACCTAGAGTAGCCATTCGAATAGCCATTTGAGTAGCCGTTGGAGCCCTTGTAGGGAACGGAGTGTATGCTCCTGGAACAGAGATCGTCGAAATCGGAAGGTGAGGATGTGTGCTGTCTGTACTCATCTTGGGGAAACAGTTTCACTTTCTCTTTCACTCTTTTTTTTTCTTCATTCATATATTGAGAGTGCGTGTTAGTATAAAGTGCAGAGGGGCATGCTGGGAGGTGTGTGGGCGGAATCGAGGTGGCGGTATCGCAAAAATTAGACTTAGAATTTAACTTCTCTTGAATTTTTTTCTTTGACTTGATTTTCTTAATTTGACTCGTTTTCCTACTTTGACTCTTTTTCTTAATTTGACTTGCGGGAAAATTAGGGAGATCAGAGAAGAGTGCATTTTTTGTGTGCGTGAAGGCAGGAGGTTCAGAGCTCCCGCTCACCGCCACCCACATCTACAACAGAACAGAAAACAAGACCACCGCCATTACATACAATGTATCTATTAGTAACCACCATCGAAGATTTATTTTTTGTTAAAAATTATTTCTATTCGCGGTTCCAAAATTGAAGATTTTCAAAAGATGGAAATTCAGAGAGCCACCTTAAATTGTTTATAAAAAAAAGTAGTTATCTGAGAAATACACACAGGGCGAAAGTTTCCCTTGAAGAGGCTATTATAATTTGTATAGACTATGAGATTAATTTAGGAAGGAAGTAATTTTGGTGCGCTATTAAAATCGGAGGTAGTCAATTCAGTAGAATAATAAAGAGATTCAATTTAATGCAAAAGTTTAGAGCAGATGGTGCAAAGTAATTCTCTGAGATGGAAAAAATTTAAGGTGACTCTCACTCATATCATGAAAGAAAATCACGGATCTCTCTTAGTGTTTTTTTTAAATATGTCTTTAATTTTTGAATAGATTTTGGCATATGTATATATAAGATGAAATTCGAGACTGTGTTAAAAGTGAAATGAACATTGGTTCGTAAAGGTTCACGCGACGCGAAGGAAAGGATTCTCACAAAGTCTTAAATGTAGTCATGTTATGAAGTTCCCATGCTGATCATTCTAGAAGAGACCGTTATTTTCCATTAAGAAGTAATTAATTGTGCAATGTTCGTGCATGTGCAATTCATTCTGTATGTACTCCTTCGATTGGTAGGCGTGCGAATTCATACTATAAAACCCATATTGTAAAAATGCATATTTTTTAATAGAATAAAGTAAATAAAAATTACTATTGGATTGAACTTTTGTAGAGAATTATGAAAATTATTAAGAAATAGTTATAATGTAAAGGTTTTGATTGTATGGAGTCACAAGCCTATCGGCAGACACCCTTAATTTCTAAATTATGTTAATTCGTTATAAGCTCATTCGGTAGAAGGACTCACACGAAGACTGATGATCAAAAAATAGATAAAAGGGTTATCAAAGTTTATCAAAGTTTATCATGGATACAAGATCGGTTATTTGTACGATGGAGTTTACCTTGGGAACTCGAGATGATTTCTGTTTGCTAACAGTAGGCAGCTTTGAATGTGCAACAGGTACTCGATTTTATAATAAATTTTCCCGATTCAGTGGCAACCGACAGGTTTTATGCTCACATAACGTCACGCGTATTGAACCGGTATGAAAAGATTTTTGATTTGATCTATCGAATCTTAAGAGGATCGTTAATTTATCATTATATACCCCACTCTCCTCTAATAAACACGTTTTTGTAATTATTTGAGGTATAAGTTGAGACCTTTTTTAGCTATTTGAGTTAAGAGAAGTCATTTTAAAATGGTGGAAAATAGAGTTGAAAAAGGCAAATGAAAAAATAGTATCCCGTGTCCTTAATTTCGAAAGTATAAGAAAGACTAGTAAAGATTGTATCGAATAAAAAAAAAGTGATGGATGATGGCGAGAAGTTGCGAAGTTTACACGAATGAAAAAAGATGTTTCAGACTGGACAGTGTCAGCTTTCCTCTCTATTTAAATTTCGGGACTGCGGCTAGCCTTTATGCTGCTTTTGTCGACAGGAAATAATTCTTCACAATGCAGGAGAGCTAATTTCAATTTACAAAAAAAAAAGAAAGAAAAAAAAGAAGAGTTGTTTAACCGGTTCCTATACCAGGTCTATCGATCTTGCTGCTATTTTACGTTTAATCAATTGTCATTGTAAACGGGAGTTTTATGTGTGCGTCGTCAAAATTAAAATTGAAATTAATTCAATTCGTTTTTACCTACCGTACTATCATTTATATTTTACTTCAGACGATCATCAGTCGCTTCGTGTGAGTCTTGACTGTTTTAAATAGCTTTTATTTTTACCCAGAAAGAAAGTTCTTCGCTGCAAGAAACTTTTCGAGATTTATAAAAAGAGGAATTCTTTGATAGAAAGGTCTTCAACGTCTTATATTATTATTTATTTAATAATTTACCTTTATATTGTTTTATTAATTTAAACGATTAGAAACTAAAAAAATCTAAATTTTCAAAAATTCATTACCAACTGAAATCCCTGAATAACCTCGAAAAATTAAAAAGTAAAAAATCCCAAAGATTGCATTGAATAAATTATTATATATATATATATTTATTTATTTATTTATTTTTTTCATTTTTCGACTCCAAGGATCAAACACTGACATTTTAATTATAGAGAACAAAAAGTCTCTTTGTTCCCAAGTCAAATTAATCATGAAAGAAAAGCGAATCCAAGAGAAGTATTTATCATTCATCAAGAACATCATTAAATCCGACAAAAAATCCAAAAGCGAAACTAGATCTTATTAATGCAACTAAAAATTCTTTTTTTCTGGGCTAAGTATCTTACAATCTATTCACAAATGACATTCTGTGTATAAAGGAAAAATCTTTAGATTTTAGAAAACTGGGTTAAAATAGGAAGACCAGCGAAGAGTGGATAATAGGGTCTAATTGGTACAGAGTCGTACAAATTAATGCAAATTAATTTGAATTAGTTTAAATTGATGCAAATCAATGCAAATTAATACAAATTAATTCAAATTAGTGCTGATCAATATAAATTAATCGAAATTAAGACAATGTCTATGTCAAATGAATAAATCTGGAATGTATTAGGATTCTTTAATCGTTTCAGTTTTGAGTTTGATTAATTATTAATTCGAATTGAAAATAATTTCACTAATTCATTAGTTAAGTAACATTTCCTGTTTGATTGCAACATTTTTTTACAGACAGATAAGTTGGAAAATGCTACAAAATGGATGTTTTTTATCTTTTAAAAAACTGACGAAATTAACTTGGTATTAACTAAAATTATTTACTTTACTTCCGTTGTTCCCTCATTAGTCAGATTTTCACATTCCACATTTTTATAAAACACATTTTTGACATTTGAACACAAAAAAAATATTTTTTACTAGAATTGCTTTGCATAATTTTTTTATGTGGCTACATGTATATCCTGTAGCCACATGATATACATGTATATACATAGTAACAGCCTAGTGTCAAAAAAATAATCAATATTCAATCAGGTAATATATTTGAGAATTAGGTTAAACTAATTAAAAAATTATTTATTGCAAATATTTTTTTCTGCGCACAAATGCCCAATTCTGACTTTTATTCAGAGAAATTGTCATTCAATATAAGTATAAGATAGAAATGTAAGAAAAAATAAAAATTTGTTTATTTCATTCTTTATAAAATAATAATTTTGAACTAACTTTACTGTTTTGTTACTCCAGCAAATTATTTTTTGATTCACATCGAGTTCATTTCAGCAGCTGAGAATGAATTTTTTTAAATGAATCGATCCAAATTTGGAGTGCAGGCGGTGCCAAAACATTGAAAAATATTAGAATTTTGACAAAGTCGCGAATATAATATTTATTTATTCATTTAGTATACACAAAGTACCTGATTCCGAAAATTTTCTTTTCATATTGTATAAGGACTAAAAAAAATCTAGAAAAATTTTTAACAGCTGGAATGTGCGGATTAAATAAAAATTTAATACCCGTGACTTTCTCGAAACTCTGTGAGGGAATTTTTGGGAATCTCTTTCCGAAATTTTTGATTCAATAATTTATTTTTTTTCTCATTACTTCTAAAAAGCGCCTTTGAAATCGACTCAAGAAACAAGCTTTGGTAAATTCCCTATTTTCCCCACTTGTTCGCAATGTTCAATTAAGGAAGATCGATCCATTATCCAATCTTAAACCACTACCCTCTCCTTACCAAAAAATCTAGTCCAAATCAATCCAAATTAATAAAAAATACACAAATTCACCAAATTATTTTTCTCTCTCATCAACTCGAATTTAAGTCTACTAACTGACACAACTATCCAACTGATTATCCAGTCTTCCACCGATTATTATACACTCTTTCATATATTATCCACTCTTAACTTTTTTTTCCACTCTGTCCCACTTATCACTCTCAAACCATCATTGCCGAACATATCAGAACTCCATGCGACGGCGTGCAACTCCCGGTACCAAACTCAAACTCATATTTACAGAAAATGAAACTCCTTTGTGCAAAAAAACTACTATAAATGATCGAATAAATAATTTTTAGACTAGAATAGGGGTGGTCCCAGCGACCCGGCAACGCCGCCGCAAGAATCTCCTCAATCTCGGATTTTCTTGGAAAGCTGGGCTATCTCGATAGTAGTTGACAGTACCTGTGTTGTTTGAGGTTGTCCTGCCGCTTGAAGGACTTGCCGCAGACCTCGCAGGAGAAGGTCACGTCGTCCTTGTGACTGCGCTCGTGGATCATCAGGTTGTAGGGCTTGGTAAAGCGTCGCTGGCAGTACTTGCAGACGAACTCGACGGTGCACTTGGCTCGCATCTTCTGCCGCCGGCCGAACTCCCTGCCGTGCCCCTCTGTCTCCATCGGCATTATCGCGAACATCCTTATAAATTCCCACCGCTCCTTCGTTGGTTGACTATACTCTCTGTCTATCGCCTCAAGTCTCTCCCTCCACCGGCTCACAAGTCTGTCTCTCTTTTCTTTCTCAGTCTCTCTTTTGGCACTCCGAGTCGCTCTAACTCTTTCTTGGCCCCTCGCACACTGGCTCAGAGTGTCCTCTCCTCCCTCGCTTCTTGTCTCGCGGCTGACTGGCCGACTGGTTGGCTGCTGGCTCCCGAGAGTGAGATCACACTGCCTTCGTCTTGCAGACGATGGATCGTACTTTGATCACTCGGCAAGCTACCTGTGGACAAGATCGAATTGGCTATGTTTTATGGTGTTTACGTATTCACGAGTAGGATCGATTAATATGGGCATTTGGACAACGTGGTCGACTGAATGAGCAAAGAGGTCTACGTCAGTGATGAGCATGATGAGAGATCAAAAGGCTTCAAAAGGAAATGGAGACTTTGGTGTCCAGGTGGAAAGGTGTGATAGAAAAAGGTTCATTATTGAGGGGTGGGAATTCCAGGGTCAGAAGGGAGCCCGGGTTAGACTTTGATTTTCAGGTGGTAGCCGACATGAATCTTCATTTTGTATATGATACTCTACATGAAATTATGAATCTCTTATGGTACCCACCTGGTACCAATGGTACCAGTATAGTACTCGCTACCCAGGGTACCTTCTATGTGATCCATGTTCTCCTTCTTGTTCTATATACTTTCACTTACCCCCAAAAACTACTTGTTCTTAAATAACCCATATGTGCCCCTGACTATAAAATTAATCCTTTGACTACCAATTCCCTTTTACATTCAAAGTATGCATTATTTAATATTTCTGACGGTATTCTCACTTCCTATACTTGGAAACTTAATATCTCAGAAGCTATCCATGAAGTTTTATATTGTATATGGTATATTCAATATGAAATCTCTTGCTACCCAAGGTATTGATCATAATTTCCTATTATTAGATGGTATCTATAAAACATTCATTCTCAAATCGCATTCTACCTAAAACTGCGTATTTGGAATACCCAACATATTCCATAGACAACTCGCACATAATTTTAGAATTCACGTATTCCAAATTAAATTCGATATTTTGAATAGGATTTTCTATGAAACTTTATTTCAGATAGTATTCTTCGTCTAATCCTTTAATCCAAATGTTCTCATCTTCAACAAAAATATTGACTTCAGGTACCACAATTCCTAAAATACCAGTATTAAAATGGCATTTCACATGAAATAGACTCGTATTTCGAATAGTACCAATGATAAACTTCAATATTGCAGATGGTATGAAACTTCACATTGAAACTTTATAGTTATGAGAATAATTTTATAGAAAGATGAGAGTTCATACAGTTTTCCCGTGAAATTCAGTGTTTCAGATGATATTCAGTATGGCAATCAATATTTCGACTTGTACTTCAAATGGTACTTTAAACACAGCATTGATCCCAGATTAACTTGCAATCTTGCATATTCCGAATGGTATCCTTAATGAAATCACATAATTCAGATGGTACCACTCATAAAAACAGATAATTTGATTTACACAAAATGCCCAAGTGTTAAATTCATCTTAAAAATCGCATCAAAATGTTGCGAAATGGGTAGTTTTCATTTATTACATAATGTAGTTGTTAACTATTTGCAATGTTTTGATACCCTGCGATTTTGTACAAAATTGTATCATCCATAAAATTAAAAGTTCCAGATGGCATTTCCCATTCAATTCCATATTTTATATTGTACCACAAATGAATTCAAAATTTTCATATTATAGACGGTATACTTATGAAACTTAGTATGATTAAATTCTATAATTGTACCAGAAATAACATAAACCACAAGCATTCCCTATCTGTACATAAAGACATTTCTTTATGTACATTTCCTTATAAGGAATACCATATAAGGTATTCTCAATTGCACCTAATATTCCAAACACAATATACAAATAGATACATAATTTTTATAGAGTAACCCTTCACGAAATCTGAGAAATAATTTTGAAATTCCCGAGGAGCATGTAAACTTTGAATTTCCATAGAATGATTGACAATATAAAGAAATATATCCCAGATGCATATGGAATTGTGTATATGACAATTTGAAAGGTTTCACTATATTTTGAAATTTAATTCCCTAAGTTAAATATTTATTCATTCTTGGTCAAGTTTTAAACAATATTTTAAATAAATAATCTTCAAGAACTGCCAAAAACTTCAAGAGCGGTTATCACATTTGGAGTGTGGTGTCGATTAACCAAACGATATTTGTCTAATTCTTGTAATGATTTCCTAATCAAGAAAATTAATGTAAAAAACAATTATTTGCCGAAGATGATCAACAAAAGATAATGTATAAGTTTTTAATGTCTGAGACCCTTTGATATATATATATATATATATATATTACAATATACTATGAGATAAGATTGGTTTTGAATTTCCTTTTTGAAACTCTAAATAGAAGCTGGTTTTGCTAGAATAAGCGCAATATCCATTCAACTAAGTTATAGAATAAGGAAAAATAAGACACTCAATAAATTGAAAGTATAAGGAAAGACTTTTGAAGTTAACTATTTTGAGAAATAATTAATTTAAAAAAATATATTTTTCCTCAAAACATCATTTCATGGGAAAATATAAAATTAATGAGTGTAATAGGTAAACGGCTAAAAAGGTTAATTTCATCAAGTTATACCAATTAAACTGAAGTTTTCAATCAGGAATATCAAAGAAGCAAATCTTCGTTGAAAATCTCAAATTTTTTGTTTAGTGTCACTATCGAATAAATATGTGGATTCAATCTGCAATTTCACTCATTTCATCATAGATTGCAAATTATTATTTAATTAGGCACTCATTTGATAATTAATATCACAATCCTGCACAAAAATGTGAAAAATTGTAACTTAAATCTTAAAAAGATTAAAGTGAAAAATATTGTACTTGTAGGTTCTGCATTTAATGCCATCTTATAATTATTAAAAATATATTTGCTAATTATAATAAACTCTCTTATTGTGTTTTCCCAACGTTGTAATAATACTTATTATTCTCTTCAGTTTTTATTTCAATTACTAACACGTCATTAAAATATTTCTAAAAATGAAAGTGATCTATGAACACCATAATTAAAATGCATATTTTCACACGTATTACCTTGCACAGTGCATAAATCATCAACGTGAGGTCAACATGTGTACCGCAAGTGCTTATATGAAACAGTAGAGATTATTATCATAATTCATAACATTGTAATGTATGCGTCTATTCTAGAGTAATAGATTCCATTAAGAATACTTGTACATTGTCTGAAATAATTAAAGACAAATTTATTTAAAAAGAAAAGTACTTCTACATACACCATAAAATTATACGGTACTTAATGATCATAAATAGGGATACTATTATATATTAAATTTCTTTTTAAAAAAAAATGGAAAATTCTTTCCACATTCAAGCAACAGCTCAAGGAGTCACTTCAGTCCTAATACTACCTTCCTCTCCTAAAAAAAATACAACCCTAAAGAATTCGCTAACGGTGTGAAAGAATTTCTCGCCTAATTTTGGTCGCAGAAAACACATCCCTATATTTTTTGTTTTACCCTGTAGAACGCAGAAGACAGGGATCGGGTCTGGAAACATCTGCATAAATCCAGATGTTTGATCAGAACGCCACGATTAGAGCGGAAATTGGAATGCGGTTTTTGTGGCAGAAAGCGAAGAGCAAAGTGGGTTGCCGGATGCGTGGAGAACACAGCAATAAAAAGGCCCCTGGGGTCGATCGCGGCCATTGTGCATGGACTAAGTCCGAGCTACCGTGGGGTAAGCGCATACTCGAATAAAGTGGCGTGTCCGAATGAGTAATAAGCGTGCCGGGGCGTAGCCCGGTTGGTTAGCAAGCCGACGGCGGTGGGGTCTAATTGGGCCCCCGTGCTACGCACGCTCCTGCAGTTCTGTTTTGCTACACTCTCTACTCTCCCACCTTTCATTTTCCCCTTAGTTCACACTTCACCTTTCTCTCGCCCCAATTCCCTTTTTCTTATTCCCCCTTTTTATTTTTCCTCTTCCTTGCCATTTCCTCTAAATAGTCTTTTCCTTTCACTTGCTCTTGTTTGTTTACATACATTTTCCTTTATTAAATCCCCTTTTTTGCAATGTGTACCTTTTTAAAAAATATGTTCACTTTCCTCCATATTTCCCTTTTTGATCTATAAAGAGCTAATTGTTTCCAAAGACTACCTTTTTGTATACAGATAAGTCTCTTTAACTCGATAGATCTCAATAAATGCTCGTACATCTACTTTTTTATATGTATCTCCCTTTCTTTAATCATTACCCCTTTTTCTCCAAAAATATCCTTTCTTTTATCTCACTTATTCCCCTTTTGTTATATCAATTTTTATTAATTTCTGCACCAATTTATTTCTTATGTACAACATTTAACTCCACTTTCATGCCTGACCTATGATTTATAATGCAAAGGCTCTTCTTAGTTTCTCCGCGTTCTTGACATTGCAAATCTTACTCGTCAAGAATGTTGCACAATAAGATTATGCTTAACTGATATTCAAGAATAAACTACGCAATTTAACAATGGGGCGCGAATCAGAAGGATGCATAAAAAATAGTAAGATAACGACCGTGAAACTATTGCGAAAATCGCATTAGCAAAGTTCATCTGATGTGAAAATATCTGTCGATTTTTGTGCATAGATTCCACTTTTGAAAACAATTATTAATGAAAAGGTAACAAATGTCAAAAATATCTTCTTATTGTAACTTGTCCAAATTAACAAATCACTTGTCCAAAAGAAATCTACGATCAATTTAAATATATCCTTTCGACCCTTCTGCAAATTTAAAAATCACTTGATTAAGGCAGACCCTACTCGCCAATAATTTTCTCATCATTTGAGAATTCCCTAATTGGAGAATTGGCTGGCAAATTAGGGTCTACCCCTAATTTGCCTTGACTGACCTGGTACCGAGAATAAATTCTAGTCTCCTAAACACCTTCTTCAGTCTTATTTTAAATTTTGAATAGTCTCCTCATAGCAAATCTTAAGAAAGACTTGAGGGAAAACATCAAATATTATATAAACATATTTAAAATCTGATTAGCGCAACATCTCATTAACAAAATTTCCCGTCGGTCTGGAAACATTGAGATATTACGAATCCGATAGTCCCCACCCGTGGGACGGCGAATTTCTTTGTTCCTTTTCTGATTGAAAGAGGGAACCAACCGATGGTGTTAGTCGGAGTATCGGGACACGTCCCTTGGGTCGTATGAACAAGACGGATAAGAAGAGAGCAGCCAACCAAAGAACGGCTACCGTGCGTGCACTGGTTCACGGATAAGAAGGGAGCAGTTCCTCTTGGCGGTCGCTCTTAGCCAACCAAAGTGAGCAGCGACTACCGTGCACCGCCCTGTGCTAAAACGTTGCTACCGGTTTTAGACCAGTCGCTACTGAGTTTCTGGGCCTGGACCACACCCTCCCCTCTCCGCTCGTCGATTCTGATGCCAGAAGGGCCCCAACCACTTCGACCCTTCCATTTGATATCGAACAAAAATGGTGGTGGACCCTTTATCTTCTAATCACTCAATCCTTTCACTCAAACTGAACAGAATATCTAAAGACCACTTTTAAAAGTGTTTGCCAGATAAATTTCCACCACATATTACAAAGTCCTTCACTAGATTAGATTAGGAGCTATAATTAATAAATCCAGCAAGATCTAGATTTTCACTTAAAGAATGTTTGTGTACTTTTCCAAAGATTGTCATTCATGAGATGGATTTAATCATTTGTAATAAAAACTTACGTAGTGAAACACGTTCGGGTGAGTCCTGGAGCAGTAGGAAGTCGAAGACACTTTTGGAGACGTGTTTGGAAACTGATCGAACCACACGAAGTGAATATAAAAGACCGATAGGGACTCGGTGTGTTAATCCAGGATGGTCGAAGCACGAGTAGTGAGTAAGGACGTGGAAGCTGCGTGAAGCCAAAGGCTGACAGACAGGTCTGGACCGTTTGGGTGCGCGGCGTCGACTGAACCTCCGGTTGGTCGGTTGGTTGGTACTTGGTAGCCCGAATAGTAGACCGAAGACGGTAGGTCGTAGTGTAACGCTAAAGGTCTTCGCTTCTTCTGGTTGGAGGACCGGGACCTCCCTACCGAACTCGGGCCTGGTGTTCTCCTGTAACCTTCCGCACAGCGCGGTGCCGAGGCTGCTGGGTGATCGTAGTAGTGGTAGTAAAGAAGAAGTAGTAGCGGTTTTTATCCCGACCGAGTCTGTCCTTGTCTCACCGGTCGCCGAATAGCAGCGTGGTTACTCACAAATCCTTCGAGACGCAGCTTCTTGAGCTCCCGCTTAGGGCCCAGCCACGGGATGGGAGCGGGGCCCAGTCCCTCTCCTCTACCGGGTCCCATCCCTTCTCCTCGCTAAGGACCGCCTTCCTACCCGCGAGACAAGAGCATCCCTCTTTTCTCTGCTGGGAGATCCACACCCTTTGCTTGTGTGAGTTTTGCATTCAGGGAGACTTCTACGTTCAGGGGGACACCTACGTTAGGGGTTCTCCTACCCCCCGCGGGGGCGGTAGCCACCACTACTCTCGCGTCGAGTCAAAGCCGGCTGCGGAGGTAGCACTCGCTGCAAAGGGCTCTGTGAGCTCTGCCACCACTCTGCCACGAGTCTACACAACCTTAGAGGCTTAAGGCTTTGGAATCTTGCGCCACACCTGAAACTCACGGTTTTTTTGTTGATGCATTTTACATAATTAGGAGATGACAGGAATTAGGAATGCTGCGAAAGGGTTCAGGGTTCTTACAGGGGGAATCAAGATTATTGCATCAGTATGCATCAAGAAAATTTCGTAGATGAGGATGCAAAATCTTTATAATTATAATTCCTGTAGGAAGAGTCTCATAAAAAAGGATGAGAATTTATGCTTTTATGCGTAAACATAAAATTAGGGAGTCGGGAATCCTTTCGGTTTCTTGCAGGAACATCGAGATTTCTTCTGAAGGAATCAGGATTCATGCATACAGAAGAAAATTTCTGCAGGAAAATTGGAAATTCCTGTAACAGAAATTAATATTGTTGCAGAAAGACTTCGGATTCCTGCAGGAACATTTAAGATTTTTGTAGAAAGACATCGAAGATTTAGAATTCCTGCAAGAAAGTTCAGAATTCCTGCATGGAGTGACGATGTTTCTGCAGTGTATATTCATGATTGCTACTGAATAAGCCTGGTCCCTATATTAAAATTAAAAATTTCAGATTATTTTAGTATTATTTCAGCAAGTATCAGCATTCCTGCACGGGGTGCCAAGTTTTCTGCTTGAGGATGTCCAATTCCTGCACAGAGATCAAACTTTCTAAATAAAGAAGAAGGATTGTTGTAGGGAGACTCAATATTACTGCAAAAGTATAGTCAGTTTGCCCACCGTATTTTTCGAAGGGATTAATGATTTATATAGGAGAAGCAAAATTTGTGTATAAGATTAATATTTTTCTGCAGGAGATATAAACGTCCTTACAGGACGATGTAATCTATAGTAAAGAACTGAAGATTCAACAATCTTTCATGATGAATCAGATCTCCTAAACGAGAAAACGGAAGTCCTGCACACACATTCATGATGCAATATAATCATGATGCAACCTGAATTATGAATATTCTTTCTCATCAGAGGAACATTTCTCCACCTGAAATCAACATTTCTCGCTAATTCCCCGTACTTAACCTCGAATATTTTCCTTTTCCAGGTTAAGAATTCAGTAGCAGAGTTTGAGGAAGCTCTTGGAAGATACGCTCTTCATTCACCAAGCGAGATCTAGTGGCATCCTCGTCTCTCCCACTCATTCCCATTATCTTTCTCACGAGTCTCTCGAGCAGGTCGAAACTTGAAGAAGAAGTGAGAGGGCGTGAGCCGGAGAGAGAGAGAGAGTGGAGTGATATGGTGAAGAGCCTGGAAGAGAAGTGCGGGGGCCGCCTTACTGCCGCAAGGGTTCCCAGGGCACGTGGGAAATGCACAGTAGTCGCTGTCAGGCCCCCACCACGTGGCGGGTCCAGCGTTCCCCCCACCTAGGATCCTCCTGTGAGCCATCGCCAGGAGTTTAACTCCGCCCACAAAGATCCCAGTGTATCGTGATTGGATGGTTTAGAGCTGGATGATCACCTCCTCCACCTCCCTCGTGTGAATACTAGACGGCGAGATGAGAGAAAGAATTCAAGAGGAATCTGGCGGCTAGTTCACGGAAGATGTCCAGATGGGGTGCGGGGGTGCGAACCCCGTGACATGGGTGGGTTCCAGGTTCTGTGGGTAGGCCATTGGATTTTCTTTGGCGGTTGATAGAGAAGGCTTTGGAATATCGAAGAAGATGCCAGAGAGGATGATGGCGATGATGATGATGAGGACGATGATGATAGCGAGGAAGACGTGGAGAACAAGGGAGGAGGACGAAGACCAGGAGATGACGAAGAATAAGTGCGCGTGGGTTGCGCAACCAGAGAAGAGGAATCCGCCATTGCTTGCAAGACCTACGCCTCCAACCACCCCCGCCAACCCGGGAGAAGACGTGACCACGGTATTTCGCATAATGAACCGAGCCGTATGGGAATCTCGAGGAGCTTAGCGTTTAAGGCATCTTCGTGATTCGCCCTGGGCGCGTTACGACTTTCGTCTGGATCTCCTCTGCTTCCGTCGCGCTTTCTTCTCTTTGTACTGCAGAGAAGGGATTTTATTCCCGCATCACACCGAAGGAAAAAATCCAAGCCGGAGATTTGGATAACGAAATTAGCCTGTTCAGTGACCGACAATTTAGATTGGCTGCAGATTGAGCTGAAGGATTGAATGCGAACCTTCGGTGGTATAACCATTCATTTTGAATAAAGCGTGGGGAATAAAGATGTTGATTGATCGAGGAAGCTTTTGCAGGAACTTCTCTGAAATCACTAAACTTTCGAGTGATTAAATTATTATCTAATGAAACGAATTGGGTTTCTACGAAGGTGGTTAGAAGGAAGAATGGACAATCGCATCGAATCTTGATGTGACGGTGGTCCTCTTTATCACGTCTCTGGCTAGACCTGCGGCTTCTTCTACCACAGACTTCTCAGAAAATAAAATGGCGGCGAACCGCAGAAGCACATCAGCTTTTGTCTCGCACGAGAAACTCTTAATAGAATTAATTTCATGCATTTGTGTGACTAAAGGTTTTATAGCACCTGGATGTGGGATTAAATTATTTTAACCATAATTATGACTGTTGGAGAAGTGAAACTAATTTTCAATTAGGAGGAAGAAAAGGTGTACTCCTGCTTTAGCTTTAAAATTCATTGAGCATACTTTAAGTATTCGTCTCCTTTTAAATTAAGGTGGGTTATTTCAATTGGATGGAATATTCTCGAATCCGAAAGAATTCTTGTATTTTAAGTGTCAAAGACTGTGACGTGCGTCTCATTCTTCCGTGACACGTTCTATGGTCTTGAGGAAACCGTATATTCGGAGACTTGATCAGAGGTGCCGCCATGTTTACCGGACAGCGATAGCGCAGGAAACGGAAACTGACGGAAACAAAGTTCGGCAAACAGACGACCACGAACCTGGAAGAATATTACAAAGGCAAATATGACGTGTCGCTATCGAAAATGAAGATTCGATGCTTCTTTCTATTGCCCAGTATGACACACCTATGAAGATTAAAATAGAATATCTATCAATTTCTGTTCTAACTAAAAACTTTCCGCCAAGAACAAATCATTATTTAGGCAGTATATAGTAATTCATTAAGTCTAGAACATAAAGTATTGCATAATGCGGTATAACATAATGCCACACACTAAAATGTTTTTTGACAAACCAACAACGAGAAATTTTCGCACAATTCCACAAATCATAAGAAAGTTCACCAGTTTCTCAATCAAATAATTAATAGCATTACAAGTGGAGTGTCTTGTAATTACAAGGCTCGCAGTTCCGGGGAATGTCTGGCTCGAGAGAATTGACTTGTAATAATTTACGAGGAGACTGTGTACATTTATTGCGTTTGAAGCATTTCATTTTATCTCTGACTGAACTTTACTGACTACTATACGCATCGAATTGATTTATTTTAAACGCTAACTTACCTTATTCAATTTTCTTGGTTGACTGCCGATATTGGAAAATATAGTCATGTATTATTTTCGAGACCACTTGAACAATTTACCAAAATTATTATTCGCTTGAGTCTTTTCTGCTGAAAAAACATTGAAAATTGTAATGTTATTTTTTAGTTATATATATATATATATCAAGGTGATATAATAACCTTGATTTTACTGAATTTAAAGTAAATTTACAAAATTCTAAAGTGAATTCTAGTGAATTCAAGTGCCAACGAAATTTAAATTCGTAATGATTTCAAATTTGATGCGTTTATAGAATCAAATATTTGAAAATAAAGACATTACAATTTGAACAATATAAAATTGAAAGAGCTGGGGAAGTTGAAGATTTTCAAATTTAAAGCTTTTGAAATTTAGCACTTTTAAATTGGAAGCCTTATAAACATTTAGAGCATTAGGCTTTTAGTACTTAATATTTAACATCTAATTAATTTAAAAATGTGCAATGGAAAAATGTGTATGATAAAAGAAATGTTTAAATAAAATAGTTATCAATAATCGATAGATTAATTGCTGGCCCTATACTGGCCCTATTCTGGCTGCCAAAATCAAAATCATAATTGAAGCAGGGAAAACTAAACGGCCAGACAAAGGACTGTTACATTGTTGGACCATTCTGTTGCATATAAAATTTATATATATTCAAACTTAGTGTAATTTCAGTAAAATTTTACCAATTTACTAAAATATTTGTTCAACTATTCGACAGTCATTAAAGAATTTCGACAAGTATTTAAAAATTGAAGATATTATTATCAAAAATTATTATCTAGAAATGTTTTTTTTTTCTGTTAATAGTGTTATTTTGTTCCAAATAAATAAAAATATGTATTTCAGATGATTAATTAACCGTCAGTTGCCATTTCCATTTGATTGTATACATTCATATGTAGCATTATCTACTTTTTTCACACAATGTTTACTAAACTGATACATCCACTTATACAGAAAAAAATTACCAAATGGATTTCTTTTAAAATTGTGCTTGTATTTAGAATTAAAAAATAAATAAATCCGAATTAAACACTTAATTAAATCCTAATGTAATTTTGCCGAATGGAGTCTGTTTTTAATCAATCTTTATTCTTATACAGTAAAACTTCATAATTAAATTTTTTTTCTATAAACTGTAGGGTTTGAAATTCGATGCGTGTAAAAATTTAACAATTTCAGATTGAGAATATTATGGGTCAAAAAATTAAAATTTGAAACTGTTACAAATTTCAATTTTCAAGTCTTAAATTTTAATTAATTACTAAACGTGCAATATTCAACATTTTACATTAACATTTAACCTTTAGGGTTTAAAATGTTACTAATTAAAATCGAAAGTATTCATAAGTGCAATTACATTAAATGTCAAGTAATAACAGTTCGATAATTGTAAGATGAATATGACGTAATAAGTAGAAGCAATAAAACAATTTTCAAGTATTCCATATTGATACTTTCAAAACATGAAAAATGTGATCGTTTTTTAATTGTAATTATGATAATGTAAACAACTTAAAATTGAAACAGTCTTTCGAATTCAAACAGAAGCATATTCAAAAATGAATTTTAAATTGATAGCGTATAACGACTGTAGGACGATTTTAATTTTTAATTTTAATAACATTAATTTGGACTATATTTCAAGAGTGGCAGTATAGAACAAGATAACGGAATTAGATTTACCTTTATTATTTAGATACATAATATCCCGGGAGCATGTTTAAAACTTTTGTAAACTGACAATTTAATTTTTTACCGTAATCTACAGCCGAACCTGCTTGAATTTTAGGTTAAAGCCACTTTGAGATTGTCAACTTCAACATCCATTTTATTGAACCTGGATAATTTTTTTTAATCACACTTTTTGGCCTCAATTCAGCAACACTTCAGCTTGGGAGTGGTTTTTTTTTCATCTTTAGATAATGATTTCGATTTTATAGAATGTTTTTTCGCTCTCCAGAAAAAATGCCTATTTTGTTGGTTATCTACACGCAGAAAAAAGAACCTTACATTTTACTGAAAACCAAGTTACATCTACTGATCTTCCAAGTACGTATATGGACAACACGACAGTTCAGTAAATTTTACAATTATAGGCAACTAAATATGACTATCATTGATGGTTACCAGTACCGATTTTCAAGTGCTGCTGACCTGCGGATCAGTAGATTTTACCGATCCAGTCGCTATTCTGCACTGTTCCTCGATGCTGCAATTACGAATTATCATGTCACTTTGCGGATAATATAAACAGATCTAACTTATGTTAACGGTACAGACTATAGTTTGGACAGTTCTATAAATCGTAAAAAAATATTGCTAAAAAATTATTCATAAATAAACAAACGGTTAATTCTGAGATATTTTTTCGGATATACTTATAATTAATCGGTATTTGTAAGTTACAACGCTTATAATACAATTAAAATTTCGCACGCAACGGGGGGGATTCGAACGCATAAACCTAAGCACGTAGGTCGATTAGCTTAACCACTACACTATTACATGAGTTGGGATCTGTGCAATAATTCCGAAATGCATTTGTAACTAAGGTGGCGACCTCGGTAACGACTTTTGAATACGCGTCCATGCCATCGCGGCACGCGAAAAAAGTGCTCGCATTTACCTCATATCCATACATGTCAGCTGGAACAGTCGCGGAACGCAAACACGTCTTGCTCCAATAAACTCTCAACTGTACGCAACCTGTGAATAAGATTAGCCATCCAAAATTGTGTTATTTATTATAAAACCCCTTCATTGCTAAGTGGGTATATGGAGTAATGTGATGACTGTCACAAAAATGTCCAAAATAAATTTTTTTTAGGTGATGCAATCCATCCATTGCCGATGGCGTCATGAACTCAGCCGGTGGTCCGCGCGGATAGGTTGCGTGATTACGACTTTGAGGGCGAGCTAAACAAGCTATTCGGATCGGTAGCCTGTACCGATCCTTCTGTAATGTTCACTGCACCACTATTGTAATCTCGGTTCAGTGGATTATACATATCTTACCGTATTTCATACTAGGGAATAGAGGTTTATTTTACTAAAGGATTACCGTTAAATTAACCCAAATTTCACTGTGACATTTACGAAATGCTAAGTGCTTTTGACATTTTCACCCCTTCATTAAAAACAGTTTTTACTGTTACGGTTACAAGAAACACTTTACATTTCTTGATTAGTAAATATTACATTTCTTTTTTCTGCGTGTAGTTATGTACTCCCACCCTTCATTTGTGAGTTGATGCATGGTGATTTCAATAACCTATGTATGCAAATTTTATCTGTAACAATAACAATTTGATTCCAACGTAGAGGTAATTGTTTAAAATGAATTTCTTAACTTAAATTTGAATGGCAATACAGGAAATATTATTCTAGTAAATAATGCTAGAACACTTTTTCAAAATATTAAAATTAAAATTATATTTTTGAACCTTTAAATGAGAGTTTGATATGAATTAAATATGTAACTATACTAAGACTATAAATTTAATAAACTGAATGATGAAAATAATCAAGTACTTTAATGGTTGTGGCAACTAATGCAATTAATCTCTTTAAGGTTTAAATAAATTTGCATTTTTCCAACCATCCGGAAGTGAATAATATTCATTTCTCATTGACACCTTCCTTTCATTTCCATGTGTGTTTTACTCACTCGCTGAGCTGTCGTCGCTCTGAATAGTTGTTTAGGTGTGTGTAAATAGAAATACGAACCGTGACAAATATTGTCAGAAGCAATCCCGTGGTGCTAGGTTCTCAAGAGTAAGAAAACTCCGGGTGAGATAACGAGGCTCGATTAACGACGTGGGGCCTTCTGGCGAATCGGCAGGTAGGGTCCCGGGACGAGATTTTAAGATAACGAGCAGAAAAGCGACAAACCTCATCTAAGGAAAACAGTACAAGCTATAAGGCGGCAGATAAGTGGATCTCCCAAGTTGACTGGATACTCAGGGCCTCTGGGACCGGTTGCTACTCGCTTGACGATGAAATATCGACAGCCACCCTGAAAATAGGCACCTTTCCTTGGTGGGCCTAAGCCCTAAGGCCCTCAGTGGCTCGTGGCTCCCAGGTATGCAGCCGAAAAGTGGAAAGTCGATATATCTCGTTTCTCGCGTGAAGTAATTTGGGCTCTCTTATTCACTCGAGATGTTTGACTAGATGAAATTCGAGGCTGATGAAGTTGTCAGAGAATACAATCATCATAATCTTTTTTGGGATGAATGAATTTAAAATTTGAGTAATCGGTGTAATTGGATGGAAATTATTTGTTTTAAATTTTATTTGGATCAATGTTCCTGCAGAAGGATTTAGGTATCTGCACTTTAAATCAATGATCGCGCTCGGGTATTAGTTGGTCCTAATTGCAGGAAGATCAATATTTTTGTAGGTCAGGTTAAGAGTTCTGCAGGAGCGTCAGAATTTTTGCAGGAGGCTCACGATAGAGTTAAAGAAGTACTTCTATAAGACTTGGGATTTCTGCAGAAGGATACAATATTCAGTATTCCTGTTAAGCAATTTGGGATTCCTGCAGTGACTCTTTATCATAGTAAATAAACCTGAAAATATAACACGAATTAATAGTTCAATCAGAACAAAAAATGTGTCCGTTTATTTTGTTTCTAATCTTCATCACACACATCTATTTGGTATCCCAATTACGGAAATATTTTCGTTTTCCTGGGAATTTTTTCCATGTTGTCATTAAGAGATAAGATTTGACCTCTGATATGAGTTACAACATAAGAATCCCTTCTTCTAGGTCCGATTACGTGAATTTTAAAACTCCTGAAGCAAGAAAAGAAATATTTTGTGAGAATGAACAAGAAACAATTTCAAAAAGCCTCAGTAGCCAGATAAGTTTCTCGTTACAAATGATGAATCGCGTCGGATAAGATCTTTGTATTGCAAGTTCTCTGTCAGCTCCTGGATTTTCAACGCATTGGTATCGCGCTATCATGCCCATAAGTTATGTGTTAACGAGTGTCTGAAAAAGAGGAAAGACCGCCAGCATCGCTACAGAGCTGCTCATAATTTTCTTAGCTGAATGAATTTCGAGTGAAAATATAAATAAAATGAAAATTGAAGTTGTATGATTTTTTAAATTGATAAAATCAGTTAGATTCGATATTCCCCGTGTAGAAATTTTGCTCTGGCCCAGACCAGGCCAAATCTGGCCCAGATCTGGAAAACGGACCTTGGCTCGATCGCTGATGGAGGAGCCAGATCTGGCGCCCGATCTGGCCACCCGATCGGTACCCGACCTGGCCCCGACCAATTTCCCGTTAAGAGCCATTTTTGAAATTTATAATTTCTTATCATTTTGTTTATAATAATAATTTTAAAACAAGAAAAATTAATAAAGTATACTATATTTTCTATTCAAGTACCAAATATTAACGCAAAACCAAACTCAATACATTTTTTAGTCTTTTTGAATTCGTTATTTACCATGTTCGCCCCAGTCCTTGGCGGGAATTTCCTTAAAATAATTCTAATTTTGATTCCAAACGGGTAATTCGCAAAAAGAATTAAAATTCTGGACTAGAACAAGGAATTTTTAAAAAGAATATTAATTCTGAGCCAAAACTGGAAATTTTCGAAAAGAATTAACATTCTGAATTGGAAAAGGGAATTTTTTTCAAATAATTCTAATTTTGAATGGAAGCGGGTAATTCGCGAAAAGAATAAAAATTCTGGACTAGAACGGGGAATTTTTAAAAAGAATTCTAATTCTGAGTTGAAACGGAATTTTCAAATTTGAATAAATTCTGAGTTGGAACAGGGATTTTTTTGAATTTCAACCAATTTTGAGCTATAATTAGACATTTTCAAAAAGAATTAAAATTCTGGACCGTATCCGGGAATTTTTCAAAAGAATTCTAATTCTGTGTTGAAACGGAATTTGCAAATTTAAACAAATTCTCAGTTGGAACAGGAAATATTCCAATTTTGATCAATTTTGAGCTGGAATTGGAAATTTTTGAAAAACTTAAAAGTCTGCATTGCAACAGGGCACTTTTCAAAAGAAACTCAATTCTTAGTTGAAACGGGTAATTTTCTAAAAGAATTAAAATTCTGCATTGGAACAGGGAATTTTTTAACATTAACAGCATCTGACCTAGAACGGGAAATTTCGAAAAGAATTAAAATTCTGGATTGGAGCCGGGGATTTCTCAATAGAAATTTAATTCTGAGCTGAAACGGGGTATTTTCGAAAAGTATTGAAATTTCAAGTTTTTGGAAAATTCCAATTAAAACGCTTAAAAATATGTAACCATTGAAATCTTTTTAAAACTATAAGCTTAAAATTTTGAATCTTGAATTGAAAAAAATGTTACTGCGTTTCAAATTTTTGAAATCATCAAAATAACTATTTAATTAATATAAAATATCTGAATTATTGCTATAAAACTGAAACTACAAGATAAGAATGACTCAAATATGACCATTTTTCTTTAAAAATAATAAATTTAACTCTAAATTTAGCTCTAAAATCGTCGGTAAAATTATAATAAGAATGAAATAAAATTTTGCGGTTATTTCGAAGAAAACTGAATTTCTGATACTTACAATC
Source organism: Andricus curvator (assembly GCA_932195095.1). Taxonomy (NCBI): domain Eukaryota; kingdom Metazoa; phylum Arthropoda; class Insecta; order Hymenoptera; family Cynipidae; genus Andricus; species Andricus curvator. The sequence goes on from CAKNYM010052906.1 coordinate 144,990, forward strand.
CTGAATATTTATAAGTTCATTTTTAGATTTATAGATGCTATAATTTATCTTTTAATTATATCAAAAACTAAACACGTTACTTTGATCTCCTAAAATTCTTCGAACTTGCAATCCATTTCGGGTTGCGTTCCACTTTCTTCTTCATCATCTGCATCAATATCTACATCATTTTCATATATAATAAGTTTTCAAATAAATTTAAATTTTGAGGTTAGGTTTCGATTCAATCAATACGATTGAACGATTTACTTACCCTCGTTCACATAACGAAAATTGTCTAAAGCAGCTAACGCGCTATGCTTTCGAACTCGTGGTGTACTATGCTTTGGCATATCGTTTATTGCATTATACATTTAAACTCAAATAATAAAAATTAATTTTATCAACAATAACACACTTCATTTGACAGCAAGGCAAGCTCCCTAAATTGGAACTAGGTGGCGTTGCAATACTTGAACCGATCTGGCTCGGGTCTGGGCCATGGAATTATCCCGATCTGGCCCCGCAGATACTAAACCGATCAGGGCCAGCTCAGTAATCGGGAAAATATATGGCGATTTCTGCACGGGGCTTTACAGGAAGATTGAAAAATTCTATTGGGGGCCCTCTACTTCTTCGTCAAAGATCATCACACAAAGATTGAACCACCAGGGTGATGTCACTAATATGAATACCCCCCCCCCCCACCCCTTTTAAGTTCAATTTTTTTTCTTCGATTACATTTGATAAGCTACCTACAAATATAAATTTTCAACCAAATAGTCGAATTTTCAAACAAACAAGAATTAACTTCAACCACATACAGTTAAAATTTTAACTAAATAGTCGAATCTTCAAGTCAAAAAGACGAATTTTCATGAAAGCAGTTAAATTTCCAAACAAAAAAGATGACTGAAACAAAGAAGTTGAATTTTCATCAATATAGTTGAATTTTTAACCACATAGTTAAATTTTCAACCTGAAAAGATGAAATTTCAACCAAATAGTTGAATTTTTAACCTAAGAAGATAATTGCCAACCAAGCAGTTTAATTTTGAAACAATGCAGAATCAACTTCCACTAAAAACAGCTGCATTTTCAACCAAATAGTTGAATTTTCAAGCCAAAAAGATGAACTTTTTAGAAGACAGTTGAATTTTCATTCCAAAAGGACGAATTTTCTATCCAAAAGGGCGAATGTTCAACAAAACAGTAAAATTTTTAACTGAATAATTAAATTTTTAACAAAATACTTGAATTTTCAAAATAATAATTAAATTTTAAACAAAATAGTTGATGTTTCAACTGAAATGACGAAACTTAAGAAAATGAATTTTTAACAAATGATATAAATAATATAAAGAATAATAACTTCTAACCAAGTAGTTGAATTTTTAATAGAAAAAGATCTAAATTTTAACTCTGAAACATTCGAATTTAACCAAAAAGATGTATTCACAACAAAAATGTAATAGTTGATATTTCGAACAAAAAAGTTCTTGATTAAAAATCAAAAACAGTCGAATTCAACAAAAATAGACCATATATTCAACAACATAATTGAACCCACAACGGAAACAGATTAATTTTTAACCGCCAAGTAGATCAAATTTCTTCCAAAGGAGATGAATTTTCAAACAAAAAAGAATAATTTTCAAGAAAATAGTTAAATCTTCAACCAAAAAAATTCATTCTCAACAAAAGTAGTTTAACTTTTAACCAAGTAATTGCATTTCCAACGAAGGAGATGAATTTACAATAAAAAAATTTTTGGATAAATTAAATTAAATTTTCATTTAAGAAAATGTGTTTTCAACTGAAAGACTTTACCAAAATAATTAAATCTTCAACCAAATAGTAGATTTTGTAACCAAAAGGTATGAATTCTGAATGATAATTCATTCTAAAAAGGGGGAAGGAGGATGAAGTATGTATTTAGATACTTGTAAAATAAAATCACTAATTTTTAATTTTAAAGCATTTCGAAAAATTGTTATTCACATTTATATTTTCCATGTGTGATGACACTTTCTGCGCCCCCCCTCCCAGGTCACAAATCGTCACAAAAACTGTTACCCCCCACCCTTGGCAGTGAGACGTAGTTTTTGTAGGGCCCCTAGAGTATAATTTCAATTTTGAGAGAATTTAAGGTTTCGAAATATATTCATCCAACAGAATAAGGGGACAATTTCCTTAAAGAAAGTAGGTATTACTGAAAAACTTGAAGATTGATGATTTTTTTTAAATGCATTTAAATCCGAGAGTTCAGTGTTTCGAAATATAAGATAGAAAGTCTATTATTTCATATAGGTCGGAAATCGTAAATTTGGTAGAAAATAATATATGTTAAGAGAAGATTTTTACAGAGGGTTTAAGAGCGATACCCGATAGTGTTGTACACGTCCTCTCTTTTAAATTATACTATATTCCGGTACATGCGAGCATACGTAGGAATAGATTTGTCATCGAGAAGCGGTCCCTTCGAAGGGGTCCGACGAAACGCAAAGTCACATGTCCAGGCTGAGGCCGCCAGCGCACGGAGCAAGGAGGGCCCGATGGGCACGAGAGGGGACCTAAGACGATGATAATATCTGTCCCCCGCAACGGCGGCTAACATCAAAGCAGTACGTTCTCTCTCGGCGAGAAGTCGCGAGTCGCAGATATGCGGACGCACCCAGCACAAACGTGTGCGTTTCCTAATGGTGGTACCACAAGAGATACGAGGCCCATCCATGGCTTACAATGTATCCTGCATTCCTAACCGTCCTCTGCCAAGAACAAACGAACTTTGACACCACTGCCCACGCAAATTATTTTTTCAATTCAATTCTCACACTTTTTTGCCTTTAGCTTTTTTTAAAATTGATATATTGATTGTTTGGTGATTTTCATTTGGGAATGGAAGGGGGCAAAATAGCTGGTGTGAAATGATAACCCAATACCAATAGTTATCATTAGGGATTTTTCCAGTACCTGGTCAGTATACTAAATAATCTGACGCAGGAAAATTTACCAGTGGCATCGTAGACTATTTAGATACTGGTCCAGTACTGGAAAACCCCCTAAGGATAACAATGTTCCGTACTGACTGTTCAGTATTAACCAACAACTGTCGCGGCACCAGACCAATTACAGCACTAACTTGGTAGTAGACCAGTAATAGTACGGGTCTGGTACCAAGCCAGTTTTTTGCTAGTACAGTGCCAGTACAGAACATACTTATCATGAAGGGGGTAACCAGCACTGGGCCAGTACCCTAACTATTCAGGTTCAGCACAGCGCCAGTAGTAAATTTTGCCCTGGAAAGTGTTCTACTACATACATACATTGATTAGCAGTTCGAACTCGAAAGTTCATTGCCTCACTACCCGATTCGGGTAGTGTTTCTAGGTGGATATTTATTACCAATGTGGGCCCACCACACCCGCAAAGTAATTAAGAGGATGGATCCTGGTTATTTTTTTCTAAAATTTTGTTACTAGCAGATTAATTTATCAAAATTGCATCTAACTTGAGAACCTATACGGCATTGTGGATTTTATTATTGTCTTGGCCTAAAAGAATGAAATGGAAAACGTGTTCACTTTGCCTTAAATTATGACAGGCTGCTACAGATTCATGACCTGCGGATGACAAATGACGGAATTATGACAATGCCAAAAAAAATCTACGAGAATGATAGCAGAAATGCGACATATTTATTAATAAAAAATATATTTAATAATAAATAATTTACAGCTACACAAATGCCCAGAGTATGAAGAAGTTATTGCAAACAGTCGACAACCACATTATGTAACAAATGAAAACTACATACTGTGCAAAGTTTTGATGCGATTTTGTATCTCAATTTGATACCTGGGCATTTTATGTGAAAACAAGTTATAATGTATTAGACAATTTTAAATTATATAAAAAAACTTATTTTTTAAAAAGTAATTAAGTGATAGTATTTTCTAAATCATTTAAGTATTCAACCCTATTCTATGGTTAAACCAAAGAAAATGTTGTATTCAACCAAATCTTTTTCTGTTCTTACATATAACATCTAAAAATCCAAATGTATTATTTCTGTTATTATTAGTTCGAGAGTGGAGGCAACTTAAAAGCTGATAAACACACCCGTCTAGTACGACGACCCCTATCCGCTTGAAACCAAGCCAAGCGCTGCTTAACTTCCGTTATCGAACGAGAGGCCTTAAACAACTTCATATGTACCCGTTGTACATCTTTCGAGGAATAAGATTAGCTGCTAATTAATCGGATTGAATAAAAATTACAGATTTTCTCTGTAACTCTGAATTAGTTTAAATTTACTGCAAATTATTTTAATTCAATGAATCTTCAGCCAAAATCGCTGACTTCTTGCTTCAATAACCAAAAAGAATTAACAAATTGTCAGAGACAAGCTAATAAAATTCCAGCCAAACTTCACAACTTCCTAGTAGAAAAACTTACTAATACTTTAGTGCCTATTAATCTGGAAATTTGACTGAAAATTATTGAAATTTTTACAATTAATAAACACAGGATTTTTATATCTCAAATTTCGTATACCATCCTGGGGGCCGCCCATAAACTACGTTACCAATTTTGGTCTATTTTTACTCCCGCGTCCTCCATCGTTGATGACCGTTGTTTCGTCTCACCCCCCCCCCCTCCCGCCATTGAAAGTAACATAGCCGTTGGCTAAAAACTCAAAACAGGGGGTAAAGGGTGATTTTTCACGATCACAGGGAAACAATTTCCTTAAAATAAAATTAATGTAGCTACAATATTGAATATAATATGAGACGCTTTAATTCCTAAGATTTCATGTCGAAATATATTGAATTTTTAACAAAAGAGTTAAATTTTCAACCAAGAATAGATTTTCTGCAGAAAGAAATAGAATTTTCAAGCCAAAAAGGCAAATTTTCAAAAACAAAAAGTTAATTTTTAAACAAAAAATTTCATTATAACGAAATAATTAAAATTTCAAGCAAAACAAACAAATTTACAATCTAATAGTTGAACTTTTAACCAGATAGTTAAATTTTCTAGCTGAAAAGACGAATTTTCAACAAGACCGTTGAATTTTGGACCCGAAAAGATTAGTTCAACAGAATAGTTGATTTTTTTAATCCAAATTGCTAAATTTTTTAATTCAAGGATGATTTTAACCAAATATAGTTCAATTATCTACTATAAAAGATAAGTTTTCAACCAAAAATAGAATAATTAAATTTTCAGTTTAAAAGTTTACTTTTTAACAAACAAAAAAAGAATTTTCCAAAAGTTGAATTCAACAAACAAGACGAATTTTTAACAAAATAGTTGATTCCTCAAACAAATAGATGAATTTTCAACAAAGAAGATTAATTTTGCACCCAAAATTCGGATTTTCAACAAAAAAATAAGTTATTAAGCTAAAAAGTCGAATGTTTTAGAAAAAAGTTGCCTTTTAAATCGGATAAGATAAATTTTCAACGAAAAAGTTAATTTTGAATTAAATCAGATCCATTTTCTAACAAATAGTTAAATGTTGAGCTAAAAAAGGTAAGTTTTAAAACAAATATGGAATCGTTTTACAGATGAAAACATTAATTTTTTACAAAAAAAAAAAGAATTTGTAACAAAATAGTTCAATTTTTAACAAAAGATGTGAATAAAAAAAAATAATTTTTAACAAAGTAATTCAACTTTCAACATAGTTGATTTTTCAACCAAAAAATATGAATTTTCATCCAAATAGTTAAATGTAAAAACCAAATAGATGAATTTTTCACCAAGAAGATTCATGTTCTACTAATCAAGAGGAATTTCGAATAAAATACATGAATTTTCCACCAAATAGTTGAATTTTCAAATAAATAGTTTAATTTTTATCTAAATATATGAATTTTCTACCAAAATACTTGAATATTCAACCAAAAATATTATTTTTAAACAGAAAGTTTAAGTTTCAAGTAAAAAAGACGAGTTTTTTACAAAACAGTTGAATTTTCAATACAAAAATATGAATTTCCAATAAAAAAGGTAATTAACAACCAAAGAGTTGAATATTAAACTGAAATGATGAATCTTCAACAAAAAAGGTTTTTAATTTAAAATTTAAAAAAACTGTTGAATTCAATGAAAACGATGAATTTTCAACAAAATAGTTCAATCCTTCGCCAAAACAGATTAATTTCCAACCAAACAGTTGCATTTTTAACCAAAAAGGGTCACCTCTCCAAAAACAATATCAATTTCCTACCAAAAAAAGGACGAATTAAAAAAAAGCATGCATTTTTAAATAAAAATTAGGACTCTTCAAAAAAATAGTCAAATTTTCAACCAATAAAGTGAATTTTTAACAAAGCAGTTCAACTTTCAACCAATTAGTTGAATTTTCGTCCAAAAAGCTGACTTTTTAGAAAAATATTTGGATTTCGAACAAAATAATTAAATTTTTAACCAAATAGTAAAAATTTTAACCAAAAGGGATAAATTCTGAACCAAAAATACAATAGCAGACGTTTCAATCGAAAATAATTAACTTTCAAGCAAAAATAGTTCAATTTTCTAATTAGGTTCTATGAATTTAATTCGCATTTAAGCGGAAAAACTAAAAAAAAGTGGAAGAAGGGGAAACTTGTTAAAAACAGGGAAAAGAGAAATCTTTAGAAGAAAAAGTGAAAAGGTGAATAGGGGAAATAGTGTGAAGTCTGAAATATGAAAGTGATAAAGTAAAGTAGTTTATGGACGACCCCCTACCTAGATTTGTCTTATCATATCAAACTGTCGTTTCTCTCGATTTGCGAAGAAATTGAAGAAATAAAAAGAGGCACTTTTCGGTAGATGATTGTGATTTTAGTGGAATTTTTTGTATGGGGCGCGATGATTATGGATGAGAAGGATACGGAGGGCCCATTGTGAGCCAGGCTTTACCCTGAGGCAAAAATGCAGTGAAGAGGAGTTGCTTCGCATAATGGGTATAGGATGAAGTTGAGATTGTGGATGAAGCCGCACCTTGGCCGTATGCGGCGCGTTATGCTCCGCCCGCAACACGAGCGACGCAAAGTTTATTGCGACCACCGCATTGCAAGGCCCGGTCTCTCCTACACGACAACGCCTATCTATCCAACCTCGTGTATACCCATAGCAAAAGCAATACCGAGCGATAACCCAAAGATATTATTCCTCTCAAATGTACCATTGTCTCCTTTCTGCGCTCCCTGAACACTCTTTTCAATTTTCAGTAGAAACAGACGTTTTAGTCAGCCGATAAGGGTACTCTGCTACTTTATATCCCGAAGGTGCCATCTATAACTTACGTCACACGTTTTTTGCCAATTTGTTATCCCCTCCCAAACCCACTTAACAATTTGTAACAAAGTTGTTTGACCCCCCCCCCCCCCCTCCTCAACCGGTCTATGTTACGTAATTTTTGCAAATATTTAATATTGGTTATGCATTTTCCTAGATTTTTCGACAAGCTGACCGTGACATAAGATAACTTAAACATTTTAAAGATCGATTGCGATCATAATAATAAAATGTAAAATAAAAAATCTAATAATAAAAATGTAATGTTTATATTTTTAACAACTTTATAAGATCAAACCCCTTTGGGGCCGTATTTAAATTACGTAACGCATTATAGCCCTTATCCAAGACCCTCCACCCCCTGTAACGAACCGTAACAAAATATTCCTACCCCCCCCCCCCCTCTCTTATTATACGTAATTTTTGGTTTTTAGAAGAAATTTTTTTTATTTAAGATAATACATGCTTTACAGGGTGAAAACTTCATTTTCAAATTTCGCTGATTTTTCCTTGCTCAATTTTTCATTTTCTCTAACCATTAACATTCAAATACCTTCATTTTAATCATGTAATCTTTTTAAATAGGATCTTTTATAAACGGAATGAAACAATATTTCAGATACAATTTTAAAACTTTTTAAATTCATTTTTTTATTTTAAACAAAAAATGACTTCTCTACCATAAAAGATGTCTTTTTAACAAATGACTTCAATTTTCAACAAAATAATTAAATTTTCAACAAAATAATTGAATTTTCAACCAAAAAATATGAATTCTCAACAAAAAGTGTAATAGTGGATATTTCAAACAAAAAAGATGAAATTTCATTTTTAAAAATTAAATTTGAAAACCAAAAAGATGGATTTTCAACAAAACAGTCGAATATTTAACCAAAAAGGATGACTTTTTAACAAAATTTTTGAACATTCAAAAAAATAATAAAATTTGTAGCTAAAAGAGTAATCTTCAGGACGAAGCAACTGCAAGAAAAAAAGAAATATAATTAACCAAGAATCTTTTATAAACGGAATAAAACAATTTTATATTAAAATTGAAACATTTCACATTAATTCTGTTGACAGTTATTTGAAGTTATAGAAATTCCCTGATTTTCACTGTTAAAAATGTTTGCAATTTTAATATACCTTTAATATACATTTGTATATTAAATCTAAAACCTAGGTATACGGAATCGCCATTAAGAGACTATGTTATTAAATTTCATATACCGCATATTGATCATTTATCAGAAAAGTCGGATATTTGCACTTTACAAAAATTAAAAACAATTCTGGCAGCAATTTTCAATTATAAATGATCAAAAAGAATATTTTTTCCTAGATGAATGTAAACTACACTGGTTTTTCCGAGACAAGTTCAATTAAACAAATAATTAAGAAACCTAACCTCCAAGCACCTGTACTCACGTTAAAATTCTAACATTCGCAGCGAATTTTAGGAATAATTTCACCCATACGTTGCACTTTAATTGTAAGTAAGAATTTAGTCGACGAATGTAACGTTATTGCTTTATTTTTTAAAATTTGACAAGATCTGAAGGTATCAAAGGACTTGCTGTTTTCACGCATTCTGTTTTACCGACTTTAATATACATGTATATTGTATATTAATTTTACAACATGATGGTATATTAAAATTAATGTACGGTATGTGCAAATGACTTTACTCACATGTATATTAAATTTCGATCAGATTTTTTTAACAGTGTTTGCAAGATTTCTTTCTAAGTCCCTGACTTTTCCCTGACCAATAAAATTCCATGATTTTTTAAAAATCATTGCTGAGTAGGTTCGCTTTTCATTCACCACGTTTCTTTGGCGCATAAAGTTAAATCCATATTAAATTTCTGTACAATTACTGAGAGTGATTTGTTTCAGTTGCGAATTTCCAAAAATTACGATTATGAATGA